>QVTF01007224.1:0-26061 GCA_003573665.1 Oxygymnocypris stewartii | reverse complement strand
AACTTCTTGTTTATCCAAGGGTCTAACATCTGGATACATCTCCTAGTAACCGTATCCTCTGTCTAATTCAGGATATAATTTGAAGCTTTTCACGCACTGTTGTAATGCACAGGCTCTGAGAGGAATCACAATTGCTGCAATTATACCCAGCAACTGCTGAAGCTAAATTAACTTAATCCTAATGAAATGGCTGAGCTAGACTGAACAATTGTATCACCCTCTGAGGAGATAAAGATGCAATCATTAGTTGGAGATTGGGAGTCAAATCAGGCTCCTCCTATTGAAGCATCGAATCTTCGACTATGTGGGGTCACCCCATTATGTACATTGTGTATTTTTAATAAATGTGCAAAGATTTCAAACACACTTCATTCATGTTGTCGTCATGAGGTATTGTATATTTTGAGGAAAATCAATTTAAAGATTCTATAGAATGCATTGATACAGTGTTAAATGGTTCTCTGATATCTACATAGAAGGTATTTGGCTTAGATAAGGGCCTCCAGAAACTGTTTTACATGTCCAAGTACAACCCTAGGATTTTCCCTAGAATTAAATGGTCTGTTATTACCTTATTTGGAAGGGTCATTAATAATAATGCTGAGCTTTGCTCTGATTGGCTGTTTCACAGTGGGGCTCATTTCAGTAGCTCACACAGCAAACAGATCTCTACTGTCCGGCGTGAACGATGGAGAGATTAGGCATCCAACCTTATATGTTTGAGCCTGTATCAGACGAAGATAGAGATTATGAGAGAATGTTTTACTCTGTGTTGACAGATCCGGCTGTTATAAGCGTTTTTGGACTGGTCTTTTCCACTTTTTTGCACACTTTAAAAAGTAAGACGTTGCCGTTTAGGGTCAGCGATATCTTATCTTAATTCCAAAATATTTGAATATTTATTTATGAGTTTTTGTTTGTTTTAATAGCATTATCTGGCAACACTGCATCAATGGTTCGGCTGGCCTAGAACATGGGCTGGTACACGTTATGCAAATGTTGGGGGCGTAAACATTAATGATCCCGACTGTACGTCACAGTTGGTGTTATGTTGCGAGTCACCTTTTTCAGTGGTCTGTTGCATGCACAATATTTACATGAGGAGGAAACAATTGTGTTTGAGGCTCACGGTATGTCATTTCCATGCACAGAACTCTTATTATTCAACTATGCAATGGTACATTTTAGATTTTAGAATACATTTTCTATTTTTAAACGAGGCTGTAACATAAAATGTGGAAAAAGTGAAGCGCTATGAATACTCTCTGGATGCACTGTATGTGTAAGTTTTTGCAAAACAAGATGTATACACACCAAGCGGCAACCTCCCGCTCTCCTCTCGTGAGTCCAATCCCATAGACCCTCCCCATGTTAAAATGCCCAACTTTACAGCAGAAAAAGTATGTCTACAGCTTGGTACAAAAAGTGGTTTTTGGTCTATATAGCTAATTTTGCCCTTCATGACAACTGTGAGGGGGGTGAATTGTTTTATTACTCATCCGGTTAAATTATATTAAGCCTTAAAGTTTTGCATAATTAAGGGCGTGACCACTTGAGTGACAGGTGGGTTGCCGCTGCTGTCGCGCTATATGGGCGTGGTTTCCTCAACCAGCTCCACCCACCTCCTGCCTTTTACCCATTTCAGATTATCCAGGAGGGACGCCCTGCCAAGATGGCGACGGCCGGCTCCGCCCACTTTGAGCTTCAAAAATCCTCTTCAGAAACCTACATTTTTTCTACAGTCTATGATACACACACATAATAATTCTGAGATTAAGAAGTCAAAATTATAACTTTCTATGTCTAACAGAATTTCAACTTTTGGTCATTTTGGTTTAATGTCATAAGTAGCATTTTCCTCAATTGGATTTTTTAAATATTTTTTCAGTTACAGATTAAAAACGTCTGATGTTGCTCAAAATGACCTGTTTGTTAATTACAACTATTAAATATGTAGAACTTGTGCATAAATATTGTACTCACAATTGTGGGGAAGCTGTATTTGATCGAATGCTTCTTACAGAATCGGCCAAGAATATAATGTTTTAAGTAAATGAAGCTAATCTTTAGGAACTTTAATAATTTTTTTGCATCGTGAAATGACTGATCAAATTCCCCCCATGTACTGTATATTTGACTAGTCATAATATTTAAACATTGCACTTTAAACAGACTCATATTATATAATCTGATGACCAGTCGCTCTCAGAATAACGGTCAATAACGGATTTTTAGGCGGGGCTTCAGAATGGTGGTTATTGTCAAGAAGCATGGCCTTTAATTAGACTTTAATTTAATGGTGGGCGTAATATGACCCAAACATATGTGATGTTCTTTGACCATGACCATTGAACTTTAACACCAGCGATTTCCTAAACTCACGTAAATTACCTCAGATTTACAAGTACAGTATACACATGTGACCACGGAGCACATAACCAGTCTTAAGTCGCTTGTAGCAATAGCCAAAAATACATAGTATGGGCCAAAATTATAGATTTGTATTTTATGCCAAAAATCATTAGGATATTAAGATCATGTTCCATGAAGATATTTCCTACCGTAAATATATCCAAACTTAATTTCTGTTTATTAATATGCATTGCTGTGAACTTCATTTGTACAACTTTAAAGATGATTTTCTCAATATTTAGATTTTCTTTGCACCCTCAGATTCCAGATTTTCAAATATCGTCCAAACCATACATCAATTTCGAAAAATTGACCCTTGAGACTGGTTTTGTGCTCCAGTATTAAGCATTACCAAAGACTAAAGGACTTGTGTTACTAATGTAACGGAAAACGGGTTTCATTAATAATTGTTGCATCTATCGCCCCGCCCATTTTCCTACGACCACCCGCTGCCAGCCAATGCCGCTCTCGATGAACTTGACAGACAGCAGCAGTGGCCAATAGAAACGCGCGGTGTAGTTCTTCAGAAGTTTATGATGGTCTGCTGACCGGATGGAAACTTTCTCCCCGAGTTTTCTCTTTCTGTTTGACAACCGGAGTCTGACTTCTTGGGTCCGTTGTGTTCTGAGCGAGCGATTAAGTGACCGGGAGGGTTTGTAGCTGGTCATGGGGAACCGCGGGATGGAGGAGCTGATCCCTCTCATTAACAAGCTGCAGGATGCCTTCAGCTCCATCGGCCAGAGCTGTAACCTGGAGCTGCCGCAGATCGCGGTGGTGGGCGGCCAGAGCGCCGGCAAGAGCTCGGTGCTGGAGAACTTCGTGGGCAGGTGACCGCGGCTCGCTTAACACAACTACATGCATCTAGGGCTTATTACTAACTTCAGTAGTGTGTAATCTGAAAACATGAGTGATCAGAAAGTCACTGCTGGTCAAACATTAACCATCTGCTGATGATGTGTTCTTAAAGGGACAGTTCGCTCAAAAATCAACATAATGTGGTCATCTATTCACCTTCGTGTCCTTACAAACACATTTTTCTGGGCAATACAAATCCATGCACATTTCCCCCACATGCAGCTACATAGTGAATACCAGTGTTGTTACTTTTAAAAGCATTATGCTACAATATCGCGTTACACCCTAAAAAGTATCTATTCTAATAAAGTATCATAGCGCTCATTGTATCCTCCTGAGATCTTATGTAACGTAACTCTTGCGATACTTTATCTTATCTGGGGCCGGTTTAGACTAATCTTAAAAAGCTAGTCATCTACCCCCCCCCATCAAGTCTGGTCATAACTTTTTTAATTCAGTTGTGAAAAGGTAGATTGATGTTATTTGTATTGGTAAAGTAAGACATGACTTTATGAGTGTCTTAACTTGGTGGTAGTTTATGCAACTGGCCTCTTGGCTTGCTTGCTTTTAATATATACACAAAAAAACGATATTTCTGGCAATGTTCACGCGCACAACACACTTACAGGAGCGTGTCAATAAATGGGGATACAAACAAAGTAACTGGTGTTACTTATTAGAAAAATTAACCGATGTTTCCTTGAAATTTTTGCAAATGTTAATTTGTTGCTTTATTATTTACTTGGAAAAACATGTAGATTATGATTCCATAGTGTGTGTTACCCTGCAAAAAAAAAAAACAATAGACGCCCAATAGAAACCATCACTGAAATTCCAATGGTTTCCATTAAAATACCATTATAAACCTTCGCTTTTCCCAGTAAAACCATTACAAAAATTCCTTTTTGTAGTGTGCGTTGGGCATTTTTCCAATAGGATTTAACATCCCACCAATAGAATCCATCACATGCCAGTAAACACCATTATAGTTTCCATAAAAACCAATACAATTCCCATTAAAACAGCAGGGTTGTAATGTGTTGCCCCCAACACTGGTGACCACATACGCCAAACTCCAAAATGACAATGAGTGAGTCATAACTCAACTCTGTTTCTGGGGGAAACAACAGCTTCATTTATCTCCAGAGGCTCAGATGAGTGTGTATTTCTCTGAACGATGCTCTATGAACAGACCTCATGGAACTGAGATGGAGAAATCAGCTTGTGCTGACGTGAACGCTTCAGGATTCAAGGTTCAAGGTTTCTTTATTCCGTCACATAATAATATTCCATATTCCTGCTAAAGCAACAGGAAAAGCAACACACACACACACATATACACACATAGATATATACACTCACATACAGACACACACACACACACACACATATGCACAGACACTTATATACACACAGACACACATATACACATATACAGGTGCATCTCAATAAATTAGGATGTCGTGGAAAAGTTCATTTATTTCAGTAATTCAACTCAAATTGTGAAACTTGTGTATTCAATAAATTCAATGCACACAGACTGAAGTAGTTTAAGTCTTTGGTTCTTTTAATTGTGATGATTTTGGCTCACATTTAACAAAAACCCACCAATTCACAATCTCAACAAATTAGAATACTTCATAAGACCAATAAAATCATTTTTAGTGAATTGTTGGCCTTCTGGAAAGTATGTTCATTTACTGTATATGTACTCAATACTTTGTAGGGGCTCCTTTTGCTTTAATTACTGCCTCAATTCGGCGTGGCGTGGAGGTGATCAGTTTGTGGCACTGCTGAGGTGGTGTGGAAGCACTTCACTCTGTGTGCATTGAATTTATTTAATACATGAGTTTCACAATTTGAGTTGAATTACCGAAATAAACTTTTCCATGACATTCTAATTTATTGAGATGCAAATGTGTGTGTATATATATATACACACACACACACATATATCATGTCAGTTCGTGTAGACTGGTCTGATTCTTGTCTTTCTCTGAGGGGGTGTGTTTGTTTAATGACTTGATCTTGAACCAGAGAACGATGCTTTCACTGAGAAACAGCTGATAGAGAGTTTAACATAATTCAGTTTTAGTGAAAACAGATGTGGGAAACCTTCTATTGGGTGTCTGCTGCACACTTTGTTGTATTTCTTGCATTAAAGTAGCCGGCACGGCATCAATGCACAAGCAAACCCGAAGCTGGTATTTTGTCATGCTGTATGAAAGGTAGAGATGTTGATGCAGTGATGTGTGTGTCGTTCAGGGACTTTCTGCCGAGAGGATCTGGCATCGTCACTCGCAGGCCTCTGGTTCTGCAGCTCGCCCACAGTAAAGCAGGTAAACACACATTACTGAGCTGCTTCTGAACATCTGACCTCTCTCGGTCTCTTAACGACGTACTGAGCGGGCCGTGGAGATGCCATGCATCCTCAAATATTCCTTTAATTCAAGCTTTAGTCATTGACATCAACAATAGTGCAACAATAAACCTATTTATATAGAAAAGTGATGCATAACTACTGAAACAAAACATGCCTGAGCACAGCAGGGCTATTATAGTTCAACTTAAACCATTACAAATACAATAATTGTTACATTAATAAAATAAATCTTATAAATGCAAAGAATCCACTAAAAAAATGTGTTTTTAATTCATTTAGTTTTATCTTAAGTAAGAAAACAACAAAAACTAATAATGACTCTATACACGGATTATTAATAATAAGCTCAAATTTAAATGAAAATAAAATTGAAGTATAAAATCTAATTTAAATGTATATAAAACTATAATCATATCTCCGTGATACTAAAATAACACAAGAGCACAGTAAATATAGGTCTGTGCATTGAGACAAATTATAAAAAATGTGTTGATTATAAAATATAATTTTAGACTTTTAGAAATGTAGAATTTTTTTTTTTTTTGGACAAAATATGCAGTTGTGTTGACTTAGATGCAAATTCATCATCGTTTTCTTCTTGCATTTGGAACCGATTAACAATATTTAAATGTATTTGTTTTTAAGATTAAGTACTAAAATAAGAAAAAAAATAATATTTTAAATAAAATTGCCTATTTCTTAAAAAAAATAGCTTGAATGCAAAAAAATAAAACACTGATTCAAAATATGAATTAGGGCTCTTATATGTTCTATTAATGACTCATATAAAACACATCGTCTCTGTCTGTAGAGTATGCAGAGTTCCTGCACTGTAAGGGCCGTAAGTTTGTGGACTTTGACGAGGTTCGTCTGGAGATCGAGGCCGAGACGGACCGGATCACCGGATCTAATAAGGGAATCTCCCCGGTGCCCATCAACCTGCGCGTTTACTCGCCCAACGGTAACTCAATCATTGACACACAGTGAAAGACCACCGCTGTCTCACGAGGAAGACTACAGATGTGTGTCCTCTCTCTCTCTGTCTCAGTGTTGAATCTGACGCTGATCGATCTGCCCGGCATGACGAAGGTGGCGGTGGGAGACCAGCCGGTGGACATCGAGTACCAGATCCGGTAAGAGATGTTGTGCTGATCAGGTACAGGACCCGAGTGAGACACTGACGGCTCTTCTCCATCTGCTATCAGAGACATGCTGCTGCAGTTCATCTCCAGAGAGAACTGCCTGATCCTGGCCGTGACGCCGGCCAACGCCGACCTCGCCAACTCCGACGCGCTGAAGATCAGCAAAGAGGTGGACCCTCAGGGTGAGAACAAACCTCTTCATACCTGCAGCGCTTCATGTTCAGAATGTTCACGCACTTCAGTCGGAAGAAAGCTCTTTAAACGTTACTTCTGCTCTCGGAATGTTCAAAAGTAACATTCTCACAGTGTTTGCAAATGATCAAATGGAATGTTTTGAATAGCTTGTAACGTCTTAACTGGACGTTCAGAAAACATGCTTATTAAACCTTTATTGAGAAGGTTGGTTCTCTCTGGATGTGATTGAGGAACTGTTGACCTTTAACCTCTGCCCTGCAGGTCTGCGCACCATCGGTGTGATCACCAAACTGGACCTAATGGACGAAGGAACCGACGCCAGAGACATCCTGGAGAACAAGCTGCTTCCTCTGCGCAGAGGTACAACTCATTTCTCCTTTTCTTTTAGCTTAACTCTAATAACTGAAACTGATAGACTTCAATGAAGTAATAGAAACTATAGAGACCTAAACGAGTAGTAATGAACATTAAAACAGAGAAAACTAATGATTTTTTCCTCTTGAATGCATGGAATGGAAACGTATTTAATGGTTTATACATTATGTCACAGATTTTCCGCAGAGCTTTAATTATTATCTTGGTATGGAAGCAGAGCTCACAGTACACACACGCACGCACGCACGCTCTCTCTCTCTCTCTCTCTCTCTCTCTCTCACACACACACACGCACTCTCTCTCTCTCACACACGCACACTCTCTCTCTCACACATACACACACACACGCACACTCTCTCTCTCTCACACATACACACACACTCTCTCTCTCACATACACACACACACACTCTCTCTCTCACACACACACACACACACACACACACACACGCACACTCTCTCTCTCTCACACATACACACACACACTCTCTCTCACACACACGCACACACACACACACACATTGGGCCTCATTCATGAAACACAAGCAGATTTTATTTTTTTTGTAAATCATTCGTAAAAAGCCGTTCTGACGCAAACTTTCAAATTAATAAAATAGTTTGTATTTGAACTATGTTAGCTGGTCTGAAATAAAGGTACACCTGCTCCTTATTACCAGGTGTAAATGGTGCATAACACGTTCTGTTTTTTGGCATTTCAGCTGGCTAAATGCGTTGGTGGACACACGTTATTGAATATTTATTTGCATCCTTTTTGCAGTTCATTAACACACGCATGTTTAACTATCAAATCAGACGTTTATGAAGCGTTTGTGAATCCGGAGAGTTTTCAGTCTCTGTGTGTGTGTGTGTGTGTAGGTTATATCGGTGTGGTTAACCGCAGTCAGAAGGACATTGACGGCAGGAAGGACATCAAAGCTGCACTCGGTGCTGAGAGGAAGTTCTTTCTGTCCCATCCGGCATACAGACACTTTGCAGAGAGAATGGGAACACCGTACCTGCAGAAAACACTCAACCAGGTACACACACCACACCGTACCTGCAGAAAACACTCAACCAGGTACACACACACACCGTACCTGCAGAAAACACTCAACCAGGTACACACACACACCGTACCTGCAGAAAACACTCAACCAGGTACACACACACACACACACACACACACCGTACCTGCAGAAAACACTCAACCAGGTACACACACACACCGTACCTGCAGAAAACACTCAACCAGGTACACACACACACACACACCGTACCTGCAGAAAACACTCAACCAGGTACACACACACACCGTACCTGCAGAAAACACTCAACCAGGTACACACACACACACACACACACACACACACACACCGTACCTACAGAAAACACTCAACCAGGTACACACACACACCGTACCTGCAGAAAACACTCAACCAGGTACACACACACACCGTACGTGCAGAAAACACTCAACCAGGTACACACACACACCGTACCTGCAGAAAACACTCAACCAGGTACACACACACACACACACACCATACCTGCAGAAAACAGTCAACCAGGTACACACACACACACACCGTACCTGCAGAAAACACTCAACCAGGTACACACACACACACACACACACACACACACACACACCGTACCTGCAGCAACACCTCATAGTGTCGTTTCATGGACTCTCTCCAGCAACTGACGAATCACATCCGTGACACTCTGCCGGCGCTGCGCAGCAAGCTTCAGTCTCAGCTGCTGTCTCTGGAGAAGGAGGTGGACGAGTACAAGAACTTCAAACCGGACGATCCGGCGCGCAAAACCAAAGCCCTGCTGCAGTGAGCCGGCACCAGCCCTTCTGCACGCTTACATTCTCATAACGTCACTGCTTCACGCTTCGATTAATATATTAGATATGAAGTCATAATAACAGTAGGCTTTCGTAGGATGGTGCAGCAGTTCGGCGTGGACTTCGAGAAGCGGATCGAGGGCTCTGGCGATCAGGTGGACACTCTCGAGCTCTCCGGCGGCGCGCGAATCAACCGCATCTTCCACGAGCGCTTCCCATTTGAGCTCGTTAAGGTACGACTAGCCTCGTTTGCTCACCAGGTTTGACTTTGTGCTGGTTGTGGATGGAGAACATGAGGGTTTTGTTTATGAATTAATGCATCTTTAAGGATCTAATCAAACCTGTGTGTGTGTGTGCGCGCACGTGTGTGTGTGTGTGTGTGTGTGTGTGCACGTGTGTGTGTGTGTGTTTTAGATGGAGTTTGATGAGAAGGAGCTGAGGAGGGAGATCAGTTACGCCATCAAGAACATTCATGGAGTCAGGCAAGAGAAAAAACTCATCATACATCATAACAGCCACACTAATCAAGAAACAGAAATAAAAACACAAAAACGAGGATGGAGACAAAATTATGAAGATCTCAAAGTAAAAAAAAAAACATGGTAGTGCTGCCGAACAATTAATTGCATCCAAAATTAAAGTTTTTATGCACTGTTTATTCTTTATGTGTATATAAATACACACGCATGCATGCATATATATATATATAGCCTGTAGAAAAATGTAATGTCCATATATGAAATATATGTGTATATATATATATTAAATGAATATAAATATACATATAAATGCATGGAAATATTTTCAAAATATATATGCATTTACACTGCGTTCCAAATTATTATGCAACTGATATTTTTCTCTGATTTTCCTAATTAGTCGATGCAAATGACAGTCAGTATATTTTTCAAGTCTTCAACCGTTAGGGTATAATTAGAATTTTATTGAACAAACCTCCCAATGCTAACAGTATTTATTTAAAAAATGAAAAACTCAAAATGCACTGTTCCAAATTATTATGCACAACAGAGATTGAAAACATTTTATAGGTTGTAAAGAACTGAAAATGGTCATTTGTTGAATTTGCAGCATTAGGAGGTCATATTTAGTGAAATCAAAAGCTATTTCAATCAAAAACATCCTAGCAGAGCAATTTACATGTTAACATAGGACCCCTTCTTTGATATAACCTTCACACTTCTTGCATCCATTGAACTTGTGAGTTTTCGGAGAGTTTCTGCTGGAATTTCTTTGCAGGATGTCAGAATAGCCTCCCAGAGCTGCGGTTTTGATGCTAACTGCCTCCCACCCTCATAGATCTTTCACTTGAGGATGCTCCAAACGTTCTCAATATGGTTGAGGTCAGGGGAGGATGGTGGCCACACCATGAGTTTCTCTCATTTTATGCCCATAGCTGCCAATGACACAGAGGTATTCTTTGCAGCGTGAGATGGTGATTGTCATGCATGAAGATGATTTTGCTGCGGAAGGCACAGTTCTTCTTTTTGTACCATGGAAGAAAGTGGTCAGAAACTCTATATACTTTGCCAAGGTCATTTTCACACCTTCAGGGACCCTAAAGGGGCCTACCAGCTCTCTCCCCATGATTCCGGCCCAAAACATGACTCCTCCACCTCCTTGCTGACGTCGTAGCCTTGTTGGGAAATGGTGGCCATCCACCAACCATCCACTACTCCATCCATCTGGACCATCCAGAGTTGCACGGCACTCATCAGTAAACAAGACTGTTTGAAAATTAGTCTTCATGTATGTGTGGGCCCACTGCAACCGTTTCTGCTTGTGCGCATTGGTTAGGGGTGGCCGAATAGTAGGTTTATGCACAACTGCAGGCTTCTGAAGGATCCTACACCTTGAGGTGTGCGGGACTCCAGAGGCACCAGCAGCTTCAAATACCTGTTTGCTGCTTTGTAATGGCATTTTAGCAGCTGCTTTCTTAATCCGATGAATTTGTCTGGCAGAAACCTTCCTCATTCTACCTTTATCTGCACGAACCCGTCTGTGCTCTGAATCAGCCACAAATCTCTTCACAGAACGATGATCACGCTTAAGTTTTCATGAAAAATCGAATGTTTTCATACCTTGTCCAAGGCATTGTACTATTTGACACTTTTCGGCAGCAGAGAGATCATTTTTCTTTCCCATATTGCTTGAAACCTGTGGCCTGCTTAATAATGTGGAAAGTCCTTCTTAAGTAGTTTTTCTTTAATTGGGCTCACATGGCAAACTAATTATCACAGGTGTCTGAGATTGATTTCAGTGATCCAAAAAGCACTGAGACACAACACCATCCATGAGTTTAATTGAAAAATAAATAAATAAAATGTTTATGACACTTAAATCCAATTTGCATAATAATTTGGAACGCAGTGTATATATGCATAATAAATATACAGTACACACACATATATTTTGTAAACAAAAACTTTTATTTGGGATGCAATTAATCGCTTGACGGCGATCAATATATCAGATTTATATAAATACATAAATTGCAATTAGGGCTGTCACGATATTCGATTTTTCATATCACGGTTATTGTGGCCATAAGAATTCACGATGTCGATATATCGCGATATACACATAAGGATACTGATAAACACAGGGCACGAGACTCTGGCTTTCTCTGACTTCGTTGGAGCTCCCATGAAATAATGAGAGAAAATATTGTCAAGTTTAACAGTATGACGAATAAATATTAATGGTGACACTTTATTTCGTTGTTCAGATCTGTTATGCTCTGTAAAAGGTTAAGCTGGTCGCAGTGCCATGCACTTAATGCCTCATCTGCGGTCGCTCTAGATGCACATTAAAACTGAATTAGCAGCTCTTACTGCATGACTTCAGTGGTGCCAGTGCAACTATAGGTTAAGAGATGAACGGGTTAAATATATGAACACAGAAAACCTCTGTTAACAGATTATTGTAACATTTCCCATTCTATGACTAGTAAAAAAATGTAAACTTATGATGAACACGGCTTTTCTCGGAGAAGCTGCTGCGAGCGCTGCTCTCTTCTTGTTTGACGGGTGTCAGAGTTAAGGTGCGGTACTGCCACCTGAAGGCCAAATAGGTACTGGCGCTGGAGTATACATGTTTTAAATCAAATCACTTTTATTGTCACATCACCACAGCACAAGTGCCTTGGTGAGTGAAATTCTTATGAGCGTGCTCCAGACAGTGCAAAAAAACAAAACAAAACAAAAAAACAACAATTTACATATGGACAGTACATATTTACAGTTTACATTTATGCATTTAGCAGACGCTTTTATCCAAAGCATTTAGTCTATACATATTTTTGTCAGTACATTATCATAAGAGTCCTGTTCATTTTCAATATTGCGGTTATCGCCAATATCGTCACACACTAAATTAACACGATATCGATAATTGTTGCTTTGAATATCATGATTATCGTCAATACCGGTATATCACGACACACCTATTTGCAATTAAAATAACAAAAACAGATAGTGTAATAGTGTAAATTCACAATATCTAGGCTATTTTCTAAGGCACGTTATTAATCTTGTAAACAGTTATTTTTAGTGTGTTACTTTTTCTTTGTAATATGTTCTATATTATTGTATATTGCTACATATTATATATAATTTTTTTGCATAAGATGCATCGCATAACATATATAGTACATTACATATTTTCAAAATCATCACTGCTTTGCATTTTACAAAACCAAGACTTAAAAAACATGAAAAAAATCGAGGATAAAAAAGATAGATATAAATAAAGGAGGTTTACTAATTGTTGTTGCACATCCCAGCGAGATCCGCATGCTTTCTGTTCAGTGGTTCTGTCTGCTTGTGTGTGACCTCAGGACGGGGCTCTTCACCCCTGACATGGCCTTCGAGGCCATCGTGAAAAAGCAGCTGATAAAGCTGAAGGAGCCGTGCCTCAAATGCATTGACCTGGTGATCCAGGAGCTCATCAACACGGTCAGGCAGTGCACGCTGAAGGTAGATGGAAAGAAAGAGCCGTCAAACACGCATGTCAGCACGCTAACATCTGACCCGACTCACGGTGCCGCAAAGCAAAAACACTGCAATGATGATGCTACACGCTCCTGTCATGCCATCCTGTCTGCTTTAAACTAATGGACAAAATCAACATTTAAATAACTTATTTCAAGCCAGCGATAAAAATCTGACATGAGCGTTTCTTTCAAATTTCAATAATGTATTTTGAACCAAACCGAATCGTAACAAAACCTGACACAAAATGTCCTGTTAATGTTTTTATGCTCAAATAGTGTTACTTTTTTTCACATTTTAATAACCTATTTTAAATCGGCAATAATATCTGACACGAAATGTCCCATAAACATTATTTTTTACACCCAAATAGCATTATTTTGTTTTCATATTTAAGAAATTTATTTTTAAAAAGCAATAAAATCTGACATGAACTGCCTCATAATTGTTGTTTTTATGCTTAGATGGCATTAAAATATTGTTATTTTTATTTATCTAAAAGGCTACAAACTATGATCTTAAGATCATCAATATTAAGACATAATCATGCGGGACATCATGAAATTGTATGAACATAAACTTATTTGAATATAATATTTTGGCGTTAAAATCAACGATTCTGGTTGAAGTGCTGCAATTTCAAGTAATGTCCCATGTCTCGTTTATGAAAGACAAAGTACAGGATGAATGGGTTGTGCTTTTTTGTTTTTGTCCATCCGTCCGCTTTTTCCCAATATTGTGCCCCTCTCACCCCAAGTAACACACCACTGTCCCGTGATCCTCCAGGACAGGGCTCTTCACCCCTGACCTGGCCTTTGAAGCCATCGTGAAAAAGCAGATAGTTAAACTGAAGGAGCCGTGCCTCAAATGTGTGGATCTGGTGGTGACTGAACTCGCCACGCTCATCCACAAGTGCACAGAGAAGGTAAAACAAGACCGTTTCTGACTGAGGCCCCGTAACCAATCAAACCCAGTCCTGTTACCAAACCCGTCTTGATTGATCGGTCATGTAACCAATCAATCCCAATCCTGTAACCAAACCCGCTTTGATTGACAGATCCCATAACCAATCAAATCCAGTCCAATAACCAAACCCAGCTTGATTGACAGATCCCGTAACCAATCAAATCCAGTCCAATAACCAAACCCAGCTTGATTGACAGATCCCGTAACCAACCAAAACCCAGTCCTGTTACCAAACCCGTCTTGATTGACAGATCCCGTAACCAATCAATCCCAATCCTGTAACCAAACCCGCTTTGATTGACAGATCCCGTTACCAATCAAACCCAATCCTGTAACCAAACCCGCTTTGATTGACAGATCCCGTTACAAATCAAACCCAGTCTTGTAACCAAACCCGCTTTGATTGACAGATCCCGTTACCAATCAAACCCAGTCTTGTAACCAAACCCGCTTTGATTGACAGATCCCGTAACCAATCAATCCCAATCCTGTTACCAAACCCGTCTTGATTGACAGATCCCGTAACCAATCAAATCCAGTCCTGTAACCAAACCCGCTTTGATTAACAGATCCCGTAACCAATCAAACCAAGTCCTGTTACCAAACCCATCTTGATTGACAGATCCCGTAACCAATCAAATCCAGTCCTGTAACCAAACCCACCTTGATTGACAGATCCCGTAACCAATCAATCCCAATCCTGTTACCAAACCCACCTTGATTGACAGATCCCATAACCAATCAATCCCAATCCTGTTACCAAACCCGTCTTGATTGACAGATCCCGTAACCAATCAAATCCAGTCCTGTAACCAAACCCACCTTGATTGACAGATCCCGTAACCAATCAAATCCAGTCCTGTAACCAAACCCACCTTGATTGACAGATCCCGACCAATCAAATCCAGTCCTGTAACCAAACCCACCTTGATTGACAGATCCCGTAACCAATCAATCCAGTCCTGTACCAAACCCACCTTGATTGACGATCCCGTAACCAATCAAATCCAGTCCTGTAACCAAACCCCTTGATTGACAGATCCCGTAACCAATCAAATCCAGTCCTGTACCAAACCCCCTTGATTGACAGATCCCGTAACCAATCAAATCCAGTCCTGTAACCAAACCGCCTTGATTGACAGATCCCGTAACCAATCAAATCCAGTCCTGTAACCAAACCGCCTTGATTGACAGATCCCGTAACCAATCAAACCCAGTCCTTACCAAACCCCCTTGATTGACAGATCCCGTAACCAATCAAATCCAGTCCTGTAACCAAACCCCTTGATTGACAGATCCCGTAACCAATCAATCCAGTCCTGTACCAAACCCGTCTTGATTGACAGATCCCGTAACCAATCAAACCCAGTCCTGTTACCAAACCCACCTTGATTGACAGATCCCGTGACCAATCAAATCCAGTCCTGTAACCAAACCCAGCTTGATTGACAGATCCCGTAACCAATCAATCCCAATCCTGTTACCAAACCCGTCTTGATTGACAGATCCCGTAACCAATCAAATCCAGTCCTGTAACCAAACCCGCTTTGATTGACAGATCCCGTAACCAATCAAACCCAGTCCTGTTACCAAACCCACCTTGATTGACAGATCCCGTAACCAATCAAATCCAGTCTTGTAACCAAACCCATCTTGATTGACAGATCCCGTAACCAATCAAATCCAGTCCTGTAACCAAACCCACCTTGATTGACAGATCCCGTAACCAATCAAATCCAGTCCTGTAACCAAACCCACCTTGATTGACAGATCCCGTAACCAATCAAATCCAGTCCTGTAACCAAACCCACCTTGATTGACAGATCCCGTGACCAATCAAATCCAGTCCTGTAACCAAACCCGCCTTGTTTGACAGATCCCGTGACCAATCAAATCCAGTCCTGTAACCAAACCCGTCTTGATTGACAGATCCCGTAACCAATCAAATCCAGTCCTGTAACCAAACCCGTCTTGATTGACAGATCCCGTAACCAATCAAATCCAGTCTTGTAACCAAACCCATCTTGATTGACAGATCCCGTAACCAATCAAATCCAGTCATGTAACCAAACCCGTCTTGATTGACAGATCCCGTAACCAATCAAATCCAGTCCTGTAACCAAACCCACCTTGATTGACAGATCCCGTAACCAATCAAATCCAGTCCTGTAACCAAACCCGTCTTGATTGACAGATCCCGTAACCAATCAAATCCAGTCCTGTAACCAAACCCACCTTGATTGACAGATCCCGTAACCAATCAAATCCAGTCCTGTAACCAAACCCAGCTTGATTGACAGATCCCGTAACCAATCAATCCCAATCCTGTTACCAAACCCGTCTTGATTGACCGATCCCGTGACCAATCAAATCCAGTCCTGTAACCAAACCCAGCTTGATTGACAGATCCCGTAACCAATCAATCCCAATCCTGTTACCAAACCCGTCTTGATTGACCGATCCCGTAACCAATCAAATCCAGTCCTGTAACCAAACCCACCTTGATTGACAGATCCCGTGACCAATCAAATCCAGTCCTGTAACCAAACCCACCTTGATTGACAGATCCCGTAACCAATCAAATCCAGTCCTGTAACCAAACCCAGCTTGATTGACAGATCCCGTAACCAATCAATCCCAATCCTGTTACCAAACCCGTCTTGATTGACAGATCCCGTAACCAATCAAATCCAGTCTTGTAACCAAACCCATCTTGATTGACAGATCCCGTAACCAATCAAATCCAGTCCTGTAACCAAACCCACCTTGATTGACAGATCCCGTAACCAATCAAATCCAGTCATGTAACCAAACCCACCTTGATTGACAGATCCTGTAACCAATCAAATCCAGTCCTGTAACCAAACCCACCTTGATTGACAGATCCCGTAACCAATCAAATCCAGTCCTGTAACCAAACCCACCTTGATTGACAGATCCCGTGACCAATCAAATCCAGTCCTGTAACCAAACTCACCTTGATTGACAGATCCCGTAACCAATCAATCCCAATCCTGTTACCAAACCCGTCTTGATTGACAGATCCCGTAACCAATCAAATCCAGTCCTGTAACCAAACCCGCTTTGATTGACAGATCCCGTAACCAATCAAACCCAGTCCTGTTACCAAACCCATCTTGATTGACAGATCCCGTAACCAATCAAATCCAGTCCTGTAACCAAACCCACCTTGATTGACAGATCCCGTAACCAATCAAATCCAGTCTTGTAACCAAACCCATCCTTGATTGACAGATCCCGTAACCAATCAAATCCAGTCCTGTAACCAAACCCACCTTGATTGACAGATCCCGTAACCAATCAAATCCAGTCCTGTAACCAAACCCACCTTGATTGACAGATCCCGTAACCAATCAAATCCAGTCCTGTAACCAAACCCACCTTGATTGACAGATCCCGTGACCAATCAAATCCAGTCCTGTAACCAAACCCGCCTTGTTTGACAGATCCCGTGACCAATCAAATCCAGTCCTGTAACCAAACCCGTCTTGATTGACAGATCCCGTAACCAATCAAATCCAGTCCTGTAACCAAACCCGTCTTGATTGACAGATCCCGTAACCAATCAAATCCAGTCTTGTAACCAAACCCATCTTGATTGACAGATCCCGTAACCAATCAAATCCAGTCATGTAACCAAACCCGTCTTGATTGACAGATCCCGTAACCAATCAAATCCAGTCCTGTAACCAAACCCACCTTGATTGACAGATCCCGTAACCAATCAAATCCAGTCCTGTAACCAAACCCAGCTTGATTGACAGATCCCGTAACCAATCAATCCCAATCCTGTTACCAAACCCGTCTTGATTGACCGATCCCGTGACCAATCAAATCCAGTCCTGTAACCAAACCCAGCTTGATTGACAGATCCCGTAACCAATCAATCCCAATCCTGTTACCAAACCCGTCTTGATTGACCGATCCCGTAACCAATCAAATCCAGTCCTGTAACCAAACCCACCTTGATTTACAGATCCCGTGACCAATCAAATCCAGTCCTGTAACCAAACCCACCTTGATTGACAGATCCCGTAACCAATCAAATCCAGTCCTGTAACCAAACCCAGCTTGATTGACAGATCCCGTAACCAATCAATCCCAATCCTGTTACCAAACCCGTCTTGATTGACAGATCCCGTAACCAATCAAATCCAGTCTTGTAACCAAACCCATCTTGATTGACAGATCCCGTAACCAATCAAATCCAGTCCTGTAACCAAACCCACCTTGATTGACAGATCCCGTAACCAATCAAATCCAGTCATGTAACCAAACCCACCTTGATTGACAGATCCTGTAACCAATCAAATCCAGTCCTGTAACCAAACCCACCTTGATTGACAGATCCCGTAACCAATCAAATCCAGTCCTGTAACCAAACCCACCTTGATTGACAGATCCCGTGACCAATCAAATCCAGTCCTGTAACCAAACTCACCTTGATTGACAGATCCCGTAACCAATCAATCCCAATCCTGTAACCAAACCCGTCTTGATTGACAGATCCCGTAACCCAGGGGTTTTCAAGCTTTTAGGACATGCGCCCCCCCCAAGTTTGTCTAATATAACTCAAAAATATATTTGTCTAATATATTAGTTCTTAGTTATTACAGAAATGTGGCAAAACATCTCTGGAGAGAACCTCAAATTATTAAATTCGAAAATTATTTCCATATTTGGATCAACATAGACTACATTTGTGAACGCACACTTTCTACAATGTCACGTGTCACACTTCTGTGCACGTCTTACAGACTGCAATTTACAATGTCAACTTCATTGTGCTGTTACGCATTTCGAGCAGAATTTCACTAAATTGGTTCCCAACAGCATCAGGTGTTTTATTATTGGTGAGTAGAATTATTTATTTAAATAAATGTAATCGTTCAGATATCATAATATTTAGGCTATAAATAATATTATAAATCTGGCTGGTTTGTATTGATGACGTACTATTTTAATAACATGCCCGTGATTCTTGCACTTGGACCATAGTGCGCCCGGTGGAAAAAAAGGTTAAGAACCACTGCCTCAAGTCATTGGTATATATTCACCTGCTGTCTGTTCGGGCGCTTCGGGTGTGCGCGAGCATAGAAACGCTCTATCACAACGCCTGAGTACCGCATTGAGATGTCTTGGGCTTACAATTACTTTTATGTTTAAACTGACAAGACAAAACACGTGAGGATGAAACACTTTCTTGAGGAAGCAGCACTGACCTGATCGTTAATATAGTTTTGGGGGGCTGAAACCCAGCTAAAAATGGTTTCGAACCGCCCCTGCTGGTATAGCGTGCGTGATTATACTGAAACATAAAAATATAACCAGTTTACCTGATTCAATGTGATGTCTGTCTGAAATAACAACATGCCAATCCGTAGTTGGATTTCTGACACACCTAACCGTAAATCATCTTACTGATACTCCAGCCAACTCTTACTGTCGACTAACAGCGGGAGTCAGATTGCCCCCTAGTGGATGGATAAAGGTTTGCTAGCTCGTATTTATAAATTCTCAAGGGAATGTCTCTGAATTAATTGATTCTCGCGCCCCCCTTGACATGTGCTGGTTTGAAAACCCCTGCCGTAACCAATCAAATCCAGTCCTGTAACCAAACCCGCCTTGATTGGCAGAACCCGTAACTAATCAAATCCAGTAAATTCCCTCTTAATAATAAAAACAGTGTGTGGTATAGCTTATAATCTTGCGTTCAGTGTTTGTCTGCAGTGGATGAGCTCAGCTTGTGTTTGTTTTGTGGTGATTATATTTACTAATCACACTAATCTACTAATCACAGTCACGTTCACTATCAGTGTTTAAACACACATGGGTTCGGATTTGCATGCTATCCTACTCGTCCGTGATTATTTCAGTCTCTATAGAATCTTACTGGAGACATAATGATGTCAAGCGTCACTCATCAGTGTGTGTGTTTCTGCTGCAGTTCTCAGTGTGTGTGTGTGTGTGTGTGTGTGTGTATATGAGTGTGTTTCTGCTGCAGTTCTCAGTGTGTGTGTGTGTGTTTCTGCTGCAGTTCTCAGTGTGTGTGTGTGTGTGTGTGTGTGTGTGTGTGTGTATGAGTGTGTTTCTGCTGCAGTTCTCAATGTGTGTGTGTGTGTGTGTGTGTGTGTGTATGAGTGTGTTTCTGCTGCAGTTCTCAGTGTGTGTGTCTCTGCTGCAGTTCTCAGTGTGTGTGTGTGTGTATATGAGTGTGTTTCTGCTGCAGTTCTCAGTGTGTGTGTGTGTGTGTGTGAGTGTGTTTCTGCAGCAGTTCTCAGTGTGTGTGTGTGTGTGTGTGTGTGTGTGTGTGTGTGTGTATATGAGTGTGTTTCTGCTGCAGTTCTCAGTGTGTGTGTGTGTGTGCGTGTGTGTGTCTCTGCTGCAGTTCTCAGTGTGTGTGTGTGTGTGTGAGTGTGTTTCTGCTGCAGTTCTCAGTGTGTGTTTGTGTTGTAGTTGAACTCGTATCCTCAGCTGAGAGAAGAGACAGAGAGAATCGTCACCTCCTACATCAGAGAGAGAGAAAGCAAAACTAAAGACCAGGTGTGTTTCTAAACCTTCCTCTCAAATCAACATGCTCATGATTTCTTAAAAAAACACGTCATATAGCATGTTTGGGGATTATTTAAACACAATGGGATTGTGTTTCAGGTGATGCTGCTGATTGACATCGAGCTCTCCTACATCAACACAAACCACGAGGACTTCATTGGTTTCGCCAAGTGAGTGACCTCTGACATCTGTTGACCTTTGACACTGATTTCAGTCACACGAGTGTAACTATAGTGAACACGTGTGTGTGTTTCAGCGCGCAGCAGCGGAGCGCAGCCGTCAGTAAGAAGAGAGCCATGCCCAACCAGGTACAACACACACAGCAACACAAACTGAGCCGAGCGCTGATTGGTCTGTCTCTCCTCCTCATTATCATATTCCCGCCCCCCGCTGCAGGTGATCAGACGCGGTTGGCTCACCATCAACATCAGCATAATGAAGGGCGGATCCAAGGACTACTGGTTCATCCTGACCGCAGAGTCTCTGTCCTGGTACAAGGATGAGGAGGTGTGTGTGTGTGTGTGTGTGTGTCTGTGTGAGCGTGAGTGTGTGTGTGTGTGTGTGTCTGTGTGAGTGTGTGTGTCTGTGTGTCTGTGTGTGTGTGTGTGCCTGTGTGTCTGTATGAGTGTGTGTGTGTGTGTTTGTGTCTGTGTGTGTGTGTATGTCTCTGTGTGAGCGAGCGTGTGTGTGTGTCTCTGTGTCTGTATGTCTCGGTGAGCGTTTGAGCGTGTTTGTGTGCGTGAGCGAACTTGTGTATGTGTGTGTCTCTGTGTCTGTATACCTCTGTGTGTGTGTGTGTGCGCGTGAGAGAGTGTGTGTGTGTTTGTCTGTGTGCTTTTGTGTGAGTGCATGTGCAAGATGGACGTTTACTCCTCACTTTGTGGGAAAATTAAGCCCGTGTGTGCGTTTGTGTTTTCCAGGAGAAAGAGAAGAAGTTCATGCTGCCTCTGGATAACCTGAAGCTCAGAGACGTTGAGAAAAGCTTCATGTCCACCAAACACACCTTCGGCATCTTCAACACCGAGCAGAGGTGTGTGTCAGCCGGACACTGTTACTATCCTTCAGGAACCCGTCTGATGTGATGCACTGTTTTGTGCGTTCAGGAACGTGTATAAAGACCTGCGGCAGATCGAGCTGGCCTGTGACTCTCAGGAGGACGTGGACAGCTGGAAAGCCTCCTTCCTGCGCGCGGGAGTCTATCCTGAGAAAGACCAGGTAACGTCTCGCCTGCAAATGTGTCCCTGGAGCACAAAACCAGTCTTGAGTCGCTGGGGTATATTTGTAGCAATAGCCAAAAATACAGTGCAAGGGTCAAAATGATAGATTTTTCCTTTATGCCAAAAATCATTAGGATATTAAGATCATGTTCCATGAAGGTATTCCTACCATAAATATATCAAAACTTAATTATTGATTAGTAATATGCATTGCTAAGAACTTAATTTGGACAACTTTAAAGATTATTTTCTCAATACTTAGATTTTTTTGCATGCTCAGATTTCCAAATATTGTCCAATCATAACAAACCATGCATCAATGGAAAGATGATTTATTCAGCTTTGACCCTTATGGTTTTGTGCTCCAGGGTCACATATCTCACGTGAAGCTTACATTGATCGTCGCCTGAATCTTAGCATGACCCAGGTTATGGAAAAGTATTTGTGTTTCCAGACTTTTTGAAATATAATAGAAAATAAAGCATTCAATGAAAATAAATGTATTGTACAAGATAGGGCTGGGCGATATGAGCAAAAATGTATATCTCTGTATTTTTTTGGCTGATTTGCGGTATATATGTCGGTATTTTGTATTTGGATTAAACAGATAAAGTCAATGTAAGCATGGAGGCATATATAATGTGCAAAAAGAGTTAAAATCACATTGTAACATTTCAATCTAAAAACTAAAATAATGCTTTTAAAACTAAAAATGAAAATAATAAAAAAGCACAGACTAATTGAGGCTGTTTTGATGACCTCATTAGACACTACAGTTCGTGCTATGATACAAATACACTTACTTGCAGGTTTAAAATTCTACATATGTCACATTTATTGTCCAACTATAAACGTTTCATCATAATGTATATTTAGTTATTGCTCTCCGTCTGTTTGGCGCTCGCTCTGAATGAAGTCTGTGCAGTTTAGTGGAGAACCACAAAGCAAAAGCTCGTGCACTTCTGACAGCAAAATGGGAATATTTCCATGGCTTTCTAACATTTACAGATGGAGAATATACAGTTGAAGTCAAAAGTTTACACACCCCTTGCAGAATCTGCAAAATGTTGATTATTTTACCAAGAGGGAATATACAAAATGCATGCTATTGTTTATTTAGTACTGACCTGAATAAGATATGTCACATAAAAGATGTTTACATATAGTCCACAAGAGAAAATAATAGTTGGATTTATCAAAATGACCCGGTTCAAAAGTTTTCACTTGGTTCTTAACACTGTTATTATCTGAATGATGCACAGCTGTGTTTATTAGTTTAGTGATAGTTGTTCATGAGTCCCTTGTTTGTCCTGAACAGTTCAACTGTCTGTGAATCCTTCAGCTCACACTAACTCTTTGGTTTTCCAGCATTTTTGTGTATTTGAACCCTTTCCAACAATGACTGAATGATTTTGAGATGCATCTTTTCACACCGAGGACGACTGAGGGACTCATACACAACTATTACAGAAGATTTAAACACTCACTGATGCTCCAGAAGGAGAAACCATGCATTAAGAGCGGGGCGTGAAAACTTTTGAACATAATGGAGATGTGTATATTTTTCTAATTTTGCCTAAATATCATATTTTATTTATTTAGTACAGCCCTTCAGAAGCTAGTTACATGTTTTCCAGAAGACAAATAAAGTTTTGTCCCCGATCTTCAAATGCATATCCTCTTAATGCATGGTTTTTATTGCATCATCATTTATTGCATCATTTTATAATAATTATAGAGCGTCTAATAATTTGTATTATTATAATGTCTGTATATTAATGTCACTTAAAGAAAAGCAATGGAAAAAAAATATTGAAGTTAAAAATATTTACAGATGACTGAACTATATACCAAAAATAAAGCTGAAAATAAAGCTCTATGAACATTTATGTTAAATATGGCCTGCAAATCTCGCAGATTCCCACAACTGCACATTTATCTCGCTTAACTATGACATTAATCTGACTGTGAATCTCAACCTTTCTCGATCTTGTGAGATACAGATGTAGTTTTGGTAATAATTAATGAGATTAAGGTGAAGTTGTAAGGAGATTCGTCTGTGATTGTGGTGATTTAAAATGTTTGTCTTGCATGAATCTCATCATAACCTCAACTAAATCTCACATGAACTCATTGAATCTCACTTAAACTCGACTAATCTCAAATCTAAATCATGCATGATTAAATGTCACGTGAAAATCAGCCTTTTCTCATCTAAACACCAGCTCTTGTGAAAGTCAGATGTGGTCGAGGTGAGGTTTAGGTGTGAGGTAGTGATGAGATTCATCTTTGATTCTGGTGATATTTAGGTGAAGTAAATTTCACATGAATCTCACCCGAGTCTCATCGTAACCTCACATTGATTCTCATCTGAATCTCTCCAGAAGGCCGGGATCTCCGGTGGTTCTGAGATGGTCTGAACACATGTGGTCTCGTTGTTTTCTCAGGCGGAGAACGAGGCCGGCGTCGCGGCTGATTCACTCTCCATGGACCCTCAGCTGGAGCGGCAGGTGGAGACCATCCGTAACCTGGTGGACTCCTACATCGGCATCGTCAACAAGAGCATCCGAGACCTGATGCCCAAGACCATCATGCACCTGATGATCAAACAGCGTGAGTGTGGGGTGGGGGGGGGCTTCTGTCTGTCTGTCTTTATCTATGTCTGTCTGTCTCCGTTTGTTCAGAGCGTGCAGTGTTTTTCATGAAGCTCTTCTCAGTCCTGACTGCTCTCGTGTCTGTGTGTGCGTCCAGGCGAAGGCGTCATCTACTCGGAGCTGCTGGCGTATCTGTACTCGTCTGGTGATCAGAGCAGTCTGATGAGGAGTCGGCTGAACAGGCGCAGCGGCGCGACGAGATGCTCCGCATGTATCACGCGCTCAAAGAAGCGCTGCACATCATCGGAGACGTCAGCACCAGCAACATATCTGCACTGTCCCTCCACCGTGGACGGACACTGGATCCACACCGACCCCAGGTAACACACTAAATCTCACCCATCATCACTCTCACACTCACTCACACACTCACTCACTCCTACACACACTGTACACACACACACACACACACTCATTCACTCACTCACTCACTCACACACACACACTGTACACACACACACACACACACACACGCTCACTCACTCACACACACACTGTACACACACACAACTCCACACACACACGCTCACATCACACACACCACACACTATCGCCACACACACACAACACACACACACACTCACTCACTGACGCACTGTACACACACACAATCTCTCTCTCTATCACACGCACCACTCACTCACTCATCACTCACTCACCACACACACAGTACACACTCACTCACTCACTCACTCACTCACACCACACACTCACTCATTCACTCACTCACACACACACACACACACACACGCTCACTCACACACACTGTACACACACACTGTTCACTCACTCACACACACACACACACACACACACACACACACACACACACACACACAATCGCTCACTCATCAACACACTTACACACTCACTCGCTCACTCATTCACACACACACACAACACACACACTCACTCACTCACACACTCACTCACACACACACACACACACACACACACACTCACTCACTCACACACTCACTCATAATTTTAAATTTCTATAATTTAATTCATTTTAAGTAAGTGTTTTGATTTGGTTTTTATTGCTCTTTAAAACTAGTATTTTATAGTAACATTTAATTATTTTTTTTACATTTTTGATTTTTAAATGATTTATTTTGTATGTTATTGTCAATTGTTTTAATGCTTAACATTTCATGATATAACTCCTTTTCAGTGTTTTATTTACCATTTTTAAGATTTAATATTTTTGTGAATTCAGATTTTTTGTGAATAGACGCATAACCTCTTGATTTTAATTACAAAATAGTAATAACAGAAGTGTATTTTGCCCTCTCTCTGTCAGTCCTCCATCTCAGCGTAAACCCTCCTCAGGCACGGCTCCGCCCCCTGGCCGTCCCCCTGCAGTGCGAGGCCCCACCCCCGGCCCTCCAGCCCCGCCTCCTCTCAACCCCTCCCCTGCGTTCGGAG
>QVTF01007223.1:0-26100 GCA_003573665.1 Oxygymnocypris stewartii | reverse complement strand
TTTGCAGTTGTTTTGCAGGCTGTGGCTGGAAGTCAAATGTAGCGGTTGTGTTTCTGCGTCTCTTTCTTCTTAAGCAGGTGTTCGTCACTAATGCTCAATCAGTACTAGATGAATCACTTAATTATCTAATGAACTGCAGTGCTGCTTCAGTCTTATTTTAGCACTCTGTAGTATGCATACTAAGCAGCGTTCATTTCATTGTTTCATCTTGGCCCCTCGTGTTTGCTGGCTGGGTTTTAAAGCAGAAATGGTGTCATTAATGAGGAAATGAAAACCACATACCATTTTTTTTCTAAGAGCAATATGTAGCATAATGTTTTATGCTTTAATTATGAATTAAATTGTTTTTATTTACTTTTTTCACGTCCTATGGATATTGTATGTTTTATTGAATAGTAATGTTTGTCTTATAACTTCATAACTAAAGACAAAAGTATAATACATTATAAGGCTAATTTTAAACTTCATTTATAATAACATGAAGAGTATTCACTGATATTTCTGTGTTTTGGTCCTGTTCTTCAGAGAGAAATAGATGTTTGGTGTTGATCTCAGTGGGTCTCGGGATCATTTGTGTTCTTCTGCTGGTCTTCATCATACTGCAGCACATCACCATCACAGAGAGAGAGACCTGATAAAGAGTTACAAGAACACAGTTGAAGAGTTCAATCAAACTATCAACGGCTTACAGGACAATTACACCAATCTAATGACTGAAAAACACCAACTACAGAACAACTTCAGCTCTTGCAGTCACACGAACCTGGAGTTAGAGACCAGAGTCAAAGATCTCACTGCTGAGAAAAGCCAGTTACAGAGAAGCGTCGAATCTTTGAGTCAGAAGAACCTGGAGTTAGAGAAAAATGTCACTTCTCTGAGTGAGGAACTGATGAAAGAAATATCTAAACGAGGTCAGTACACAAACTGGAGTTAGAGATTGAGCTAAGGAATTTATCTGGTCAAGGTTTGTACAAATCGATTTAAATGTATAGTTGCAGTTTACAACACAAATAATCAACAAAATTGTATGTGTTTTTTGCATTTGTTTACTGAAAGGAAATGGCAGGCTTTTCGTGTCCACTGAGTTGAAGAGCTGGTCTGACAGCAGACAGTACTGCAGAGATCATGGATCTGATCTGGTCATTATCAACACTGAAGAGAAGCAGGTGAGTTCAGTGCCAAATGCAGCTAGTTCAAAGCAATTCTGTTGTGAATTAACATATATTTCTCTCACAATTTAAACTTTTTAACATTGCTTAAAAAATCAGTGCCCACAATAATATGAAAACAAAAATGTTTTATGTATTTTTCATTTGTTCTTCCTGTTGAATATGTATTAGTATTACTAGTAACCATCTGGGATTAGTTTTAGTTGACTGACAGATGACAAAGACAAAGACTGGTGTAATGGAGATCCTCACTCTTTTCTCGTTTTAAACACACACAGAAGCTGGTATCTTCTTTATTCAAGGATATTGTGTGGATTGGTTTGTCTGACATACAGCAGGAAGGCTACATGAAATGGGTGGATAATTCACCACTGAAACAAGGGTAAGTGATGAGTAGGACTTTCTCACTTCATATAGGGTCATTTTAACACAGGGTTAACAGAAACTTGGGTTACCGTGCTTCACGTTTCACACTGGTTGTAATTTACCCAGGCTTGTCTATTGATTCTTTGATAACACTGTGCACTCATAAACCCAGGTTTAACGTTCTTATTTGCATATTTAATGTGTCAATGGTACATGCGACCTGGCTTATGCATCATATTATATTCCGACTGTATTACAAAACTTTTCCTGAATGAATTATAAATGTAAGCATAACACATTTTTAAAGCCAATTCATATATGGCACTATTTGTACCCTCAAATGGCTTTTAATTGAAGCAGGGTTCATAAAGATTAACTCTGGGTTAAACACAGTGTCAAAAGCTATAAACACAAATAAGACCACTGTCTATCTGTTGCATTTATTTAAAAAAAAGATCTTATATAGTTATAGCCTATGAGAGTCCGTGAGTAAATGTACTGCTGCTGTTCAGGAACTGAAACTGCTTGCATGTAATTCAGGTTTTGGGAAATGAATGAGCCGAATGACGCAGGTGGAAATGAAGACTGTATTGAACTGAATCCTTCAAAACCCGTCCTGAAAAACTGGAATGATATCCCATGCCCAGCTAAGAGAAAATGGATATGTGAGAATTAGCTTCCAATTCTTCATCTTTTGATAATATTCATTTTTATTTCATCAAATCTGCTGACCCTTTTCATTTTTTTTAGTTTTTTTTTTAATTATATGGCTATATACACTTTGTCTATTTTTATTCTGTAATAAAGAAAATACAGCATCATGTTTCTCATATTTTTCTGAAATAGTTTATTATATTTGTTTAGTTTTTTTGTGGGGGGGGGGGGGATTTTTCACACATACAGTGGGTACGGAAAGTATTCAGACCCCCTTAAATGTTTCACTCTTTGTTATATTGCAGCCATTTGCTAAAATCATTTGTTCATTTTTTTTCCTCATTAATGTACACACAGCACCCCATATTGACAGAAAAACACAGAACTGTTGAAATTTTTGCAGATTTATTAAAAAAGAAAAACTGAAATATCACATGGTCCTAAGTATTCAGACCCTTTGCTCAGTATTTAGTAGAAGCACCCTTTTGATTTAATACAGCCATGAGTCTTTTTGGGAAAGATGCAACAAGTTTTTCACTCCTGGATTTGGGGATCCTCTGCCATTCCTCCTTGCAGATCCTCTCCAGTTCTGTCAGGTTGGATGGTAAACGTTGGTGGACAGCCATTTTTAGGTCTCTCCAGAGATGCTCAATTGGGTTTAAGTCAGGGCTCTGGCTGGGCCATTCAAGAACAGTCACGGAGTTGTTGTGAAGCCACTCCTTCGTTATTTTAGCTGTGTGCTTAGGGTCATTGTCTTGTTGGAATGTAAACCTTCGGCCCAGTCTGAGGTCCTGAGCACTCTGGAGAAGGTTTTCGTCCAGGATATCCCTGTACTTGGCCGCATTCATCTTTCCCTCGATTGCAACCAGTCGTCCTGTCCCTGCAGCTGAAAACACCCCACAGCATGATGCTGCCACCACCATGCTTCACTGTTGGGACTGTATTGGACAGGTGATGAGCAGTGCCTGGTTTTCTCCACACATACCGCTTAGAATTAAGGCCAAAAAGTTATATCTTGGTCTCATCAGACCAGAGAATCTTATTGTCACCATCTTGGAGTCCTTCAGGTGTTTTTTTGCAAACTCCATGCGGGCTTTCATGTGTCTCGCACTGAGGAGAGGCTTCCGTCGGGCCACTCTGCCATAAAGCCCCGACTGGTGGAGGGCTGCAGTGATGGTTGACTTTCTACAACTTTCTCCCATCTCCCGAATGCATCTCTGGAGCTCAGCCACAGTGATATTTGGGTTCTTCTTTACCTCTCTCACCAAGGCTCTTCTCCCCCGATAGCTCAGTTTGGCCGGATGGCCAGCTCTAGGAAGGGTTCTGGTCGTCCCAAATGTCTTCCATTTAAGGATTATGGAGGCCACTGTGCTCTTAGGAACCTTAAGTGCAGCAGACATTTTTTTGTAACCTTGGCCAGATCTGTGCCTTGCCACAATTCTGTCTCTGAGCTCTTCAGGCAGTTCCTTTGACCTCATGATTCTCATTTGCTCTGACATGCACTGTGAGCTGTAAGGTTTTATATAGACAGGTGTGTGTCTTTCCTAATCAAGTCCAATCAGTATAATCAAACACAGCTGGACTCAAATGAAGGTGTAGAACCATCTCAAGGATGATCAGAGAAATGGACAGCACCTGAGTTAAATATAGTAATTGTCACATGTGGGTAAGGATAATTCTTCATTAAAAATGATATGTATATCAGAGTTTGTCATCTGATCAATCTGAAGGATTTGTGAAGTATCACATAACTTGTAAAACCTCTTACTATATTATCAGCACGAGGAAAACACAAATGTAATTAGATAGCATTAACAAAAAGATAGACAGTAACTGAAAGAGACTATGAATGGATAAAGAATTAAAGTGCATAAGATGCAAGTAAAGTATTGTTGGAAAGTAAAATGTTGTTTCTTTGAAACTAAGGTGAATAAAGCTACACAACAGTATGTAAGGTTTGGCCCCATAGGGATTAATAACTGCTTGCCTCTTAAGGATGAACTTTGTTATGGCTGTAGATTTTGAAGGTGAGCCAAATAATCAAGATAGAAATGATAACTTTATAGAACTGATGCATTAATATACAGTCCTGATTCCTGAACTGAACTGATCTGTCATGCTCAGAGAAGAGAAAACATGTTTGTGAGAAATAGGTTTGATGCTATCTTGTTGTGTATTTAATGGAATTATTTATGGACTAATTTGTAATTGTGATTGGTTATGTTTCTGATTAAGGTCTTGAAATACTTTTCCCCCATTTTTATCACAGAATATTTTCTTTAATAAACGCTATTTCATTCAGCACTCCATTATGCATATGTTTTATTTATAACCTGACGATACTTGCAAAGCACACATATATAACCTTTTCTGATTTAACTAAACCCAAAACCAGTTATAAAACTTATTTATAAAAGTAAACCTACTGCAATAACCATCCGTTTAACAAAGCAACCACATAAATCAGAGACTTTTATTGAATGCAAAATATTGGTAATTTATATTTAGTAAAAATAAACATTCGAGTAAGCCTAGCAACAGTTATTTAATTTTTTACATTTCATTCAATTATTCCCACCACCTCAAAACCCACAAATAGACAAAACGTAAATAGAGTTCAAGACAGATCGATATCCTTGAATGCTCGATTGAGTGTTATGGAATGAATAAAGTCTTATCTGGATTTCATTCAAGTTCTCATAATATCCAGTACATCCCCTAGCCAATGGTCAGTCTTAATCCATATGCCTGCTGTGCTCAAACATCAAAGTTCATGGAAGATCCGTATAAAGGTGATACTTGAATAATGGGTTGAATAGTTTTGGGGTATAAAAGGAAAGCATACAACTTCCTCCACATGAACCATAATTCCACCAGATAATACAACAAGTCCTTCTACAAATATCAAAAGAAGCCATACTAAATAAATAGTCTAAATAAATAGTCCAAATAATTTGCATGCTGCACTCCCTCCTTCTACTATATGGCATGATTTATACAAAAACATGTTGCCCTTTAGTACTCCTAGTGGTAAGGAAGAGAACGAGCCCTATAACAGACCTGTGACTGTTATATATCACCCTCTTCAGTGGATGACTGGACACTCCCATAGAAGGACTTTAAGTTTTGAACGTGAAAAGTATCCAAAATGTCAGGATTATCAAGAAAAGAAATAGTATAATTAACAGGTCCCAAACACTTACACACTTTGGCCGGACCTTTCCATTTTGGAGACAGCTTAGCCATGAAACCGTCATCAGCTTTCAACAGAAAGTGGGTACGAACCCAGACGAGATCACCTTCTTTATATTTAGCCAGTTTTCTCCTCAGGTTATAGTAGTATCTCTGCTTAGCCTGAGCTTGTTGCACATTCTCTTTAACAAGCTGAATGAGGCTCTCTTGTCTCTCCACTGTATCATATGTGGGATTGCTAGGATTGGGTGGTTTTGTTAGAGCTCTTTCTAGTGGTCCTTTTAGTTTACGTCCCAAAGCAATTTCAGCTGGGGTAAATCCAGTACTCTCTTGCCAGGCAGTGTTAACGGCAAACCTGAACTCTGATAGCCACTTATCCCAGTTACGATGATTGTCTTTGACATATGAAGCCATCATGGTTTTAAGGGTCCTGTTAATACGTTCTGTTAAGTTGGTTTGAGGATGATATGCTGTAGTCAACTTTTGTATGACACCCCACTGTTTGCATACAAGATTTATGAGATGCGAGGTGAATTGTGCCCCTCTGTCAGATACTAGGTAGACAGGAGTTCCCCACCTAGTGAAAATCTCATCAATGAGGATACGTGCTATCTGAGGTGCTTTGGCAACACGTAATGGAAACAGTTCAACCCATTTTGAACAATAGTCTACTGTGACTAACAAATGTTCATTCTGTTTTGGACTCCTTGGAAAAGGCCCCATCAGGTCTACACCCAACATATGTCCAGGCTCAATGACAGGAGTAGACTGTAGGTAGCCTGACAACTTGGAGAGGGTTGGTTTATACTTCTGGCATATTTGGCATTCCTTGCAGTATTTCCATACATCATTCCTCAAATTGGCCAGTAAGCAACTTCCATCAATCTCAACAGCGTTTTAAGTCGACCCAAATGTCCACTAAGTGGGTTGTCATGTGCATACCTTAAAAACTCAGGTCGTAAACAAACAGGTATTACTAGTAGTAATTTTGGCCCTTTTTGTCCATCCGGTACACTACGGAACAGAAATCCATTTTGAATAACATCGTGAGCTCTAGATGGATCTGGACCTGTCTGTAAATTTGCCTTTTGGCACAGCTCTTGTACTTCTGGGTCATTCTGTTGTGTTGTAGCAACTTCTGACCAGTCAACAGGTAAATTGGCTGGGACGTCAGAATCTTTGTTGGTTTTGACCATGGCAATCATGTGTGTTGAGGTGGTGTCTAAACTTCGGGATAAGGTATCTGGGACAATGTTACACTGACCTTTTCTGTACTTAACCTGGAACTCATAGCCTTGAAGTCGAATTGTCCAGCGAGTTAATCTAGATGAAGGTTTGGGATGTTGGAAGACACAAGTTAAAGCAGCATGATCAGTGATTACCTCAAATGGTGTTCCTTCCAAATAAGCTTTCCATTTTTCTATAGCCCACACAACTCCAAGACATTCCTTTTCCGATACGGAGTATGACTGCTCTGCTCCTCGAAGCAGTCTTGATGCATATGCAGTCACATGTTCTTGTCCATCAATCTCTTGTGTCAACACCGCTCCGAGACCAATTTCGCTTGCATCAGTTTGTACCTTGAAAGGTTTGTTGAAGTCAGGAGGGATAAGAACAGGGGCTCTAGACAGGTCTTGTTTGATTCTTTCAAATGACTGCTGACAAGTTTCTGTCCATGTCCACATGGCTTGCTTCTTCTTCAGTGAATGGAGTGGTGCAGCTTTTTCAGATAGATTTGGAATAAAACGGTGGTACCATCCAGCCAATCCCAAGAATCTTTGATAGACTGGGGTACTGGGAAATCACATATAGCTGCAACCTTAAAAGGGTCTGTTTTTACTCCTTCAGAGGATACCACATGGCCCAGAAATGAAAGGGATCGTGGCACAAGGTTACACTTCTTGAGATTCAACGTAAGACCGGTTTGTTGAAGACAGCTGAAGACTTGATTCAGGTGTTGTAAGTGTTCCAGTTCATTTTCGAATACACGACTATATCGTCTATGTAAACGAAACAACACTTCCCTCTAATGTCTTTGAGAACATACTCCATCAACCTTTGAAATGATGCTGCAGAGTTTTTAAGACCAAATGGAAGACGTAAGAATTAAAATTGCCCTGCTGCTGTTACAAATGCAATCTTTGGAATGCTGTCAGGTTCCATTTCCACCTGCCAGTATCCGCTTTTCAAATCTAGTGTACTGAATATTGATGCTCCATGTAAAGACTCCAGTATGTCTTGGATCTGGGGCATAGGATAACCATCCAAATGGGTTTTTGCATTCAGTCCCCGATAATCAACACACAATCTTAAAATCACCTCCTTTTTTAGGCACAATGACCACAGGAGAAGCCCATGGAGAAACTGAGGGACGTATAATATTCTTTCCTAACAGCTCTTGAATTTCATTGTCAAGGAACTGTTGTCTGGATACTGACACTCTGTATGCTCTCTTCTTAACTGGTATTTCATCTGTTGTGATGATTCGGTGTCTTACTATTTTTGAATGACCAATTTCATGAGTACAGACGGTTGGCCACTTTCTCATAAGACTTTCTAGTCGACTTTTGAATTGATCAGTGGAATCTGATTTCAGGACCAGTTGGTTGATGGATTGTAAGGTTTCCACTGTCATTTGTGGTGTAGATAGTGCAAGATAGAAGTGTAGTGAAGTTTTGGAAGACTCATGAGACCAAAGTGGAAACCTCTGTACAATATCATCATCCTTGGGAGAAAAAAAATATTGTAAGTTCTTAAAATCTAATATTATGCCTGAAGTCATCAAGAAATCTATTCCCAGGATGATTGGAACGGTCAGATCGGAGTCTCTCATTACATACAAGGTTAACTTAAACGTCTTGCCTTGCAGTTCACACTCCCAGTCAGATTTTCCTAAAGCTGTTTGGCTTTGGCCATTCGCTAGTAGAAAATTGTCCATTACTTGACTTCCATACCTTATGATTTTCCAGTTGCCTCCAGCAGGATTCCTGGATCAAAGAAAGGGTACTTCCTGTATCGATGACAGCTTGCAGGTACCTGTTTCTCAGCAAGATGGGCAAGGTAATCATGTTCGGATCTTGTATTGGAGTACTTTGAACTGATTGCATTACTCTTGTGTTAGCATGAGGAGGTTTAGGAACTGTTTCTCGGTTAGGTTGTAACTTCTTTCTTTGAGCCTCAGCATTAACATTTTTCCAATATATTTTTGATTCCTCCAAATCGTTCTCAACTTGTGTTCCAATTCTTACTAATTCACCGACATCTCGTACTGTTCCTCTAAGTAAACTGGCTAAACGTGGGTTACAGTTTCTAAGAATGGACTGCAAGATCTCTTTGTCTAACATATTCTTTTTCCATTTTAAACAGAGGGCTCTGTAGTGGAAAGCAAAATCTCGTATGCTCTCTTGTGCACCTTGTTTTCTTTTCAGGAGCCTTCTAGCTGTTCATCTTTATAATCTTCATTCAAAAATGAACGCAGGAAGACTTTCTTAAAATGTTCCCAGGTCTGTACATTTCTCTTCTCAGCCACCCACCAGTCTTTTGCAGTGTTCTTTAAAACAGAGGTAAGAGAAGCTAATATTTCATAGTCAGATAGGGGTCGAATGGCTAGATATTCCTCACATCTCTCAATAAAGGCAACTGGGTCATCATCTTCACTACTATTAAAGTTTGGGAACTCTATCTTTACAGGTGGTACTGCCAAGGGGTTTCCAGAACAAGACAACTGAGTGTAACTTGGTTTAGTTTGGTTTGGTTATTGACTCGAGAAACTAAGGGAGGCAGGATGGAACTTGGTGTTGGACGAATTGGAGTTGACTTCAGAGGGATGAGAGATTTGAACTTATCATCAATCTGGGCATCTCTTCGTTTTAAACAGTCGATCATTGAGCGCCCGAAGTCTTGAATACGGAGTTCAAATTTTTGCTGCAGTCTAGAACATTCCCTCTCCATTCGATAGGTTAATCTATCTTCCATTTTCTTGCATCTACTTTCCACTTCTGTCTGAAAAAATCTTTCACCCATCTTTTTATTACACTCTTCTAGTCTTTTTTCCATATTTGTGATTCTCTCCTCTAGCTGTTCCAAACGGTCCATAACAGGAGATAAAGAATTGAACTCCTGTCTATCTTCCATTTCGAGTGGTGGAGGTGGTGGAAAAGAAAGGTCATCAACAAACTCAACTCTTTCCTCCTCATCTTCAGAATCAATATACAGTTCACTGAATGTACTGATGAGCTCTCGAATAGGTTCCCTCCTGGTGACGAATGGTTCAGTGGTAAAGTCAGGCTCGCACTCACCCTCGGTCTCAATATGCCAATTTTGAGTTGCCATTTTCTATTTGCTAAACAAACAATAAATATTAAATGCAATAGGGTCCCTGTTTGGGCGCCATTTATATAACCTTTTCTGATTTAACTAAACCCAAAACCAGTTTTACAACTTATTTATAAAAGGAAACCTACTGCAATAATCATCCGTTTAACAAAGCAACCACATAAATCAGAGACTCTTATTGAATGCAAAATATTGGTAATTTATATTTAGTAAAAATAAACATTCGAGTAAGCCTAGCAACAGTTATTTAATTTTTTACATTTCATTCAATTATTCCCACCACCTCAAAACCCACAAAATAGACAAAACGTAAATAGAGTTCAAGACAGATCAATATCCTTGAATGCTCGATTGAGTGTTATGGAATGAATAAAATATTATCTGGATTTCATTCAAGTTCTCATAATATCCAGTACATCCCCTAGCCAATGGTCAGTCTTAATCCATATGCCTGCTGTGCTCAAACATCAAAGTTCATGGAAGATCCGTATAAAGGTGATACTTGAATAATGGGTTGAATAGTTTTGGGGTATAAAAGGAAAGCATACAACTTTCTCCACATGAACCATAATTCCACCAGATAATACAACAAGTCCTTCTACAAATATCAAAAGAAGCCATACTAAATAAATAGTCCAAATAATTCAAACATCCAAAACCAAATAAGAAAAATAAGTTAGACATTTCATACACATTATAACATCACTTACTTTCAGTTGAGCATTAAAACAAATGTTTCCCAACAAGGACTCAAGAGGCACATGGCAAAGCCATGCTTTAGCTTTTGCATGCTGCACTCCCTCCTTCTACTATATGGCATGATTTATACAAAAACATGTTGCCCTCTAGTACTCCTAGTGGTAAGGAAGAGAACGAGCCCTATAACAGACCTGTGACTGTTATACATAAACCATACATTGTCACAATCCTGTGATTATTGTCGTCCACTTTCCATCAATCAAAGCATTTATGCTTCCTATTCAGCTTATATGGTGATAACTGGATGTTTTTGTCCATATTAGGGATTTCCTGGCACATCATACATACTTTTATGAGTCTGTTTTGGTCTATCAGCATGAGAGCATCCTCCGACTTAGAGTATGATTTATGATTTATGATTTATTCACACCAGCCCCTGAAAACCTCTTTGTGAACACACTTGCCCCCAAAAAAGTGCAAACCTACAGCATTTCCTCCAATCATGAGAACAGATGTATTCCACTAACACAAATAAGAAATGGTACATTTACAGAAGTTGAGATTTATGTACAGGCTTACAAAACATATATATATATATATACAGATATATTTTTTAACTATATTTTAACAACATTATAACAAAATGTACATAACATTTACGACAACATGCTTACAACAGGAATCTCTAATTGTCGCTGTTCAGATTAGAACATGCTTATATGAGAACATCTACCAGAACGATGGACGCTGTGCTGTGTTCTCAACAATCTGTGCAAAGAAAATACACTTGTAAGGTTTGACTTGTGCTTATGTAACGGAGGCCATCGAGTAGATGCTGTGCAGGTAAAACTTTACTTCCCTGATCTCAAGAGATGAACTGGTGACTGGTGCTAGTGGCTGCAACCATTTAACCACCTGGTTAGCGCATCCACCCCCCATGCAGGAGATCAGGGGTTCGAGACCTGCTAAGAGCAAGGTGAGCAGGGACCTGTTACACTTAACGTGTTGCAAACCTACTTCAAGTAAGTTAAGTAGGAATAAATTGTACTGAGAAAGTTTTACAAGCATTAATCTGTAAAATGTTTATTGTCAAATAAACAGTTTGCTGTATTTTGCTGTAACTATTGCTGTATTTTGTAGCACAGTAAAATTGCTATAAAACTAAGCATATTGTTAGTATAATTCAGCTGTTAAACACAACAACAGAGAAACGGAGGAACATACAGAGATGAAGATACATAAAATGAATGGTCTTTGAATCAGAAGACGCTGTTGTTCGAATCCAGATTAAGTGACTTACTATTGACTGTTTCACTACGTGTGGTTTCAATTTCTGTATTTTTGGTCCTGTTTTTCAGGAGGAAGGATATGTTTGGTGTTGATCTCGGTGGGTCTTGGGATCATTTGTGTTCTTCTGCTGGTCTTCATCATACTGCAGTACATCACCATCACAGCAGAGAGAGACCTGATAAAGAGTTACAAGAACACAGTTGAAGAGTTCAATCAAACTATCAACGGCTTACAGGACAATTACACCAATCTAATGACTGAAAAACACCAACTACAGAACAACTTCAGCTCTTTGAGTCAGAAGAACCTGGATTTAGAGCGAAAAGTCACTTATCTGAGTGAGGAACTGACGAAAGAAACATCTAAAGGAGGTCAGTACAAATATTTGTTGTTGTTCTTTTGCTTTTTTATCTTTAATGTAGACGGTCTTATAAAGTGCATGTTTCTGTGTGGTTCAGGTTGTTTTTTCGTGTCCACTGAGTTGAAGAGCTGGTCTGACAGCAGACAGTACTGCAGAGATCGTGGAGCTGATCTGATCATTATCAACACTGAGGAGAAGCAGGTGAGTTTGATTGAGTGTCTGTTAATGAATGAGAGGAATCACACTTATTCATGTTTTTATTCACACACAGAGGTTCATATCTTCATTAGTCAAAGAGAGAGTGTGGATTGGTTTGTCTGACACAGAGAACGAGGGAACATGAAATGGGTGGATAATACACCACTGAATCAAAGGTAAGTGTGCTACTGTACTTTGTACTAGTTTTGATTAATCTTTTTAGTTTTTTTGCATTTGTCAAAAAAAATCCTAAAGGATTCCTATACAAACTTGTGCAGGATTGTAATTTCTATCATATTTTGGAACTGTTGCTGTAAGATTATATTCCTATAGTCTTATAAGTTTCTATATTGTCTTATAGCTGATTATCAGAAAATCGGATACATGTTATTCAGGTTCTGGCTCAAAGGTGAGCCGAAATACCAAGGTGGAAAGAAGACTGTATTGAACTGATGCCTTCAAAACCCGTCCTGAACAACTGGAATGATCTGCCATGCTCACGGAAGAGAACAGGGTTTTGTGAGAAATAGGATATGATTTTGGTTTTGCTATTTTATGGAATCATTCTTATTGTGACTGCATTATATATGGTTTAGGTTTCTGCCTTAAGAGTCAACCATTTTCTTTTTATATTAACCTCCTTTATAATATAATTTTTGTTTTATCATTTTCTATAATATTCTAAATCAGTAGTGGATATTCATATGAAAGGGAAATGTAAAATTGACATAATTTTCTTATAATAAACTAACAACATCCTTTTTTTCTCACAGGTGAATTAGTGTAATGTGGGACAGTGGATAATGTGCCACATTTCTGGTGTGTTTATGTTTTACTCCATCACACGCAGCTCTATATTAATATGATCTTATTCTAGCTCTTATCATGAGTCTCATTTGTCAGTCTGAGATGTCGAGGAGTCACGGTAAACAATAAAACTCCAGCAAAATGTCCCACAATTCACCCTTTTATGCTGATATTGAGTGTTTGAGTAACTTCTTTTGATTTATTTTTCAATAAAATAGCCAGTTGAAATTATTTCCACAGCAAACCCACAGCACTTGCTTTTTATTTATTTGCACTTGATGCATAACTATCCAGTCCAGCAGGATGCAGCAGAGAGCAAGTTCTGTTTTCATTGTTTTTCTCAAACTTAACAGATCAGTGAAGAGAAACATCAGAGCCAGAATGATGGCTCAAGTGTTTTCTGCCGAATTACAGGCCTGTTTGCATGTTTCAGTCTTCAGAGTACATTTGACATAATTTTGGCTGAAACCAGTCTTGTGGCTGGCAAAATGAATCACGATTCCAAGCAATTGAATAAATAAATTGAGACAGAAGAAACCGTTGTGTAAGGTCATTGCACTGGAGTCCTCATCTAAACAAAAGGTTTATCATTTTAGTTCACTTTCATATGTAGGCTATATTTCCTTGCTTTATGGCTGTTGAAAATGTCATGAATCAGCAGATGGCGCTGTTGGCGATACTTAAAGGTTGAAACTTATCTATCTATCTATCTATCCATCCATCCATCCATCCATCTATCTAGAATTAGCGTTAATCAGAATGAGCTTTATTGCCAGGTATGTTTGCACATACATGGCATTTGTTTTGGTGACAGAAGCTCCACAGTGCGACAGAATGGCAGTGACAAGACAAGACACAGATAATTAAAATAATAATAGACAATATACAAAATAGACAATTTAGTGTGTACAGATATGTTAGGTGCAAATTTGAAATGAAAAATAAGTATATGTGATGAATAAATAATTGTATAATAGTGTTGTGTGTTCCACGTTTAATGTCAAGTGTTCATGAAATGGATTGCCTGGGGAAAGAAACTGTGTCTGTGTCTGGTCGTTCTGGTGCTCAGAGCTCTGTAGGGCCGACCAGACGGTGACAGTTCAAAGAGTGAGTGTGCTGGATGTGAGGGGTCCAGAGTGATTTTTCCTGCCTTTTTGCTCTCTCTGGAAGAGTACAGTTCTTGGAGAGTGGGGGGGGGGTTGTACCAATGATTCGCTCAGCAGTCCGGACTACCCTACGTAGTCTTCTGAGGTCAGATTTGGTAGCTGAGCTGAACCAGACAGTTATTCATCTTTAAATATGTTGCATTTTGTGTATAATGTTGTTTTATATCAGTTTACGTAAACAATGTTGTGTAAATAGCGATGTCATTGGATTCAGATTTGTCGCATATGTTCGCTTTCACATCAGCTGACATTTGAATGAGAGACTGAGAAAAAGAACTCTGAGAAATGCATATTTTTAACTTTATATGCTTTATTTCTTGTTGTTATCATGGTGTCTGTTGAAAAAAAATGAGAGAGACATAGACACAAGTAAACAGCAAAAGACATCTGTATGAAGCGTGGCTATCATTGCATTAGACCAGTGCAGCTACACTGACTTCTACATTTCTTTTCCCTTTTCTGCAAGTAGCTGGGACACTGTCAACCTGTGTATTTCTTAATATGTTGTCTATCAGCTCAAGTGTGCCTGTAGAAAGGTGCAAAAACAGATTCTTCAGGTAAAAATGGGTAAATAATTACACTGCTCCATAGCGGACACCAAGTGACCAAGGTCTCGGTGTGGTTCTAGACTGCCAAGATTCACCGTTATTCTGATATTGAGTGTCGGTGAAACAGCTTGAGTTGAAATTCTTTCTCTTTGAATAAAATGTTCAATTACCATCATTACCATAGTAAACTTGGCATTTTTGTTTTCATTTCATACTTCCTCCTTGTGTATCTGCTTTATTGCTGTATGGAGATATTTCCTCCAGTCCAGCAGGACACAGCAGAGAGCAGGTTCATCAGACTGAAGTGATCAGAAAGATACAAAAACATCAGATCCAGAGCTCTTACTGCTGTTTCCTGCATCATCAATATAATCATCCAGTTTGGCCTGTGTAATAATGTTTGAGTCCGTTTGAGTGTTCACAGACTCCTCTTGTTGGCTTTTGAAGATGATACATGTGGCTGAATGTACAAAACACAAACACAGTAGTATGGCTCTACAGAGAGTTTTTAAGTGAAACGGAAGGACTTTATTCTCGTCAAAGGCCAGTGTGAAATAAAACCACTTCCTGTGTAGACTTAACACTCGAGAAAATACTAATTAGCATTTTGAAGATCACAGCTCACTGTGAATATATACTAATAGTATATAGTGATACATTTACATTTATGCATTTAGCAGACACTTTTATCCAAAGCCACTTACAATTGCATTCAGGTTATACATTTTCATTAGTATGTGTGTTCTCTGGGAATCGAACCCACAACCTTTCATGCTGCTGACGCAATGCTCTGCCACTGAGCCACAGGAACATTATAGTGATACTATAAGACACAGTGAATAATGGATTTAGAGGCTATTTATGGAAATGTTGAACGCAGAGATATTTAGAACACAAGAGGACCTCAAACTCAGAGTCACGGCCAGGATGAAGGAAAAGATTACTTTAAAGTCAAACATTACTTAAAGCTGACTGATTTTGCAGATGGTGTTGTTAAAGTGTATTATCATTGACTTATTTTTATAAACTTTTTCAAAGTGTTCTTGTTCGCAAATTTTGTCATACCACATGAACATAAAAAGTAATGTATATTACCAAAAGCGATAGTAGATTATCCTTTCAGAGGTTGATTTGAAACTTAATTTCTAATAACATGAAGAGTATAAACTGATATTTGTGTGTTTTGGTCCTGTTTGTCAGGAGGAAGAGCATGTGGCTAAATGTATAAAACACAAACATAGTAGTACTGCTCTGCAGAGAGTTTTTAAGTGAGACTTTATTCTCGTCAAAGGCCAAAGTGTGAAATGAAATCACTTCCTGTGTAAACTTAACACTCTTAAAAATACTAATCATCATTTTGAAGATCACAGCTCACTGTGAAGACGTACTGTACGACAGTGAATAATGGATTTAGAGGATATTTATGAAAATGTCGAACGCAGAGATATTGGGGACACAACTGGACCTCAAACTCAAAAAAAGAGTCGCGGCCAGGATGAAGAAAAGGATCTAAAGCACAGTAAGAAAAATTACTTGGTGTTGTTAATAGTGTCACTATGAGGAAATGAGAAATATCACATACAATTTCAAATATTTATACGAATGTAATTTTACTGTTTCTGCTTTTAAATGAAGTGTATTAACTACTGTAAACCGAACTTTTTTATTTACTTTTTCAAAGTGTTCACAAATTTTGTCATTGCACTTCCAGATGGCATATAAATATGCTTATAAAACATAAAAAGGCATGTATATTACCAAAAGCAATAGTAGATTACTCTTACAGAGATTGATTTTAAACTTCATTTCTAATAACATGAAGATTATAAACTGATATTTCTGTGTTTTGGTTCTGTTCTTCAGGAGGAAGTAGATGTTTGGTGTTGATCTCGGTGGGTCTCGGGATCATTTGTGTTCTTCTGCTGGTCTTCATCATACTGCAGTACATCACCATCGCAGCAGAGAAAGACCTGATAAAGAGTTACAAGAACACAGTTGAAGAGTTCAATCAAACTATCAACGGCTTACAGGACAATTACACCGATCTAATGACTGAAAAACACCAACTACAGAACAACTTCAGCTCTTTGAGTCAGAAGAACCTGGAGTTAGAGAGCAATGTCACTTCTCTGAGCGAGGAACTAAAGAAAGAAACATCTAAACGAGGTCAGGACACATGTTTGTTGTTGTACCGTTGCTTTTTTATTTTTAATGTAGACGGTTTTATGAAGTACATGTTTCTGTGTGGTTCAGGATGTTTTTTCGTGTCCACTGAGTTGAAGAGCTGGTCTGACAGCAGACAGTACTGCAGAGATCATGGAGCTGATCTGATCATTATCAACACTGAAGAGAAGCAGGTGAGTTTGTGTGAGTGTCTGTTAATGAATGAGAGGAATCACACTTATTCATGTTTTTATTCACACACAGAGGTTCATATCTTCATTAGTCAAGGAGAGAGTGTGGATTGGTTTATCTGACACCGAGAACGAGGGAAACATGAAATGGGTGGATAATTCACCACTGAAACAAGGGTAAGTGATAAAAAAAATAAATGTATTCATTTTGTGTTAGTATTTTTGATTCTCTAAATGAGACACTTGAAATACTGTGAATTCTATCATTTAAAACTCTTCTTCTCTTCACTTCTGGTCAAGCTTCTGTATTACTTTAGTTTGCTCTTGAAATGTGCTGTTGTATTGTTGATTCATAAATTTGTGTTCTTGAAAAAAATGAACATCTGAAACATGTTCTTCAGGTTTTGGCTCAAAGATGAGCCGAATGATGGTCTGGGAAATGAAGACTGTATTGAACTGAATTATCAAAGAGAGCAGCCGGGATGGTCACCGCTGAACAGCTGGAATGATCGATTATGCTCGGAGAAGATAAAAGGGATTTGTGAGAATTAGGGTTCATCCCGTGTTGTGGTTTTGTTTCAATCTAATGGTATCATTCTTATTGTGAACGCATGATTTCTTATTTAATCCCTGTCTTTAAGTAAGGAATAATTGACGACACATGTGGTGATGCAGCTGTTAAACCTCGGGTGTTCATTATTTTCAATGGTCTGGAGTCAATCATTCCACTTATACTACGGTTGCCACACCTCAACACATCGATCAGATGATATATATCAAGGGATTCGTCAGTTTTTTTATTATTATTTCTTCCGCATCTCATCCATCACCTCCCTTGCTAATTCCAAAACGTAATTTTATACCTAGTAAAGTAGTAACAATGGAGACTTGAGCCATTGATAACAGACAAATGCAGCTAATAACTAAGTTATGAGAGAGAGAGAGAGAGAGAGAGAGAGAGAGAGAGAGATTGAGCGTGCGTGAATTAGCCTACCTCTCTGAGTCTGTCTCTCATCAGTGTTCAGCAGCAGGGTCCCTACTAGTAAAACTTTATGTTCATTTTACTCACGGACAGTGCCGTTGTTACCTCTCTTCGCTTGTGAGAAATGTCATGTTCGTTTAAGTTGCTAAACTATTTACTGACAAAGTCGTCAGAGCAGCGCTAACAACATTAGCGCGTATGTTTTCATATATGTAAACTGTGTGTGTCTGTAAGGGAGAGAGAGCGGTTGAAATAGACTATGTGCTTTACGTACATAATAAAACGTAATTTTGTGGCAAAACATGGAAGTGGTCTGTCGTTTTTATCCCATTGCTTACTATATTTATGTATTTGGCCAGTGTCTTGTTGGTTGTGGTTGTATTGCTGTTGTAAGAACTTTTTAAATAACTGAAATCATTTGGCGAAGTGATATGGAACTGTAATGCGGTCAAGAGAGCTGCCTGGAACGACGTTTGCCGTGCGTTTCCCTGAAAATAACTCAGAACGTTTGTCAACCAATCAGATTCAAGCATTTAACGGCCCCGTAGTATAAAACAAATATTAAATAAACAATCAGCTGATCTGAAATTTGTTAGAAGAAAATTTGAAAATTGTAATTATTTTCTTATTGGTTAAATAATCTTATTTTTCTCATGGGGTGAATTAGGGTGATCTGAGACACCAAACATCTGATATGTTCATGTTTTACTCCATCACAAGCAGCTCTATATTAACATGATCTTATTCTACTGTTATTATGCGCATCATTTGTTGGTCTGAAGTGTTGAGATGACATTCACAGTAAACTACAGACGTCTAAAGTGTATTTGCTATTATTCCGATTTTGTCCGTTAAACTACTTTCAGGTTGGTGAAAAATGGCAGAACAGTGACATCTACTGAGAAAATGAAATTGTGAATATCCTGTTGTCGCCCATTTGTGTTTAATAGTTGTAAACAGGAAGTCATTATTCCACAATCTCTATTTTCTACCATCATCCTCTCTGTCTCTTAATGATACAATGGTGCAGATTATAATTATTTTTAATTTCCATAATATTTCCAGTTCCAGACAATTGTCTTAAAGGCCCTGATAAGCCTGTTTAAAGGGGTCATATAATGCGCCTTCAAGTTTTGCTTTCTCTTTGGAGTGCTACAAGCTGATTGCGCATAGATAAGATCCCTGAAATTGCAAAGACTGAAGTCTCAAAACCAAAGAGATATCCTTTATCAAAGTTAAGACTCTGCCACGCCCCCTAAAACGGCTCATTCAAACACACCCCCACATGTCTACATCACCATGTGGAAATATTTGCTTAATGCTGCTCCAAATGTTCACACAAAGAAAAAAGGCATGTTTTCAGTAACCGCAGTAGTGTTGAAGCCGTGACAGGGAGACTCTGCGAACAGCACAACCCAGATGTTATCAACACATTTATGGACGACCGTTTAACCTAGGAGACGATGTAATTCTGACTTTATTTGCTATTGACTGCACAAAGGCAGAGTTTTGCACGATGTGTGTTTGTGCACGTGTGTGTGCTCGCATGTGTGAGAGAGGGAGACACAATCACACAACCGCGGATCTACTTCCGGTGGCTCTGCTGAGTTCAGATGCCTGTGAATTAGCTCCGCTCAAAAATTGTGCTTTTATGTGTTTTTTTGTAACCTATTTTTACTTCTCTTTTTATACGTGTAACGTCTGCAATGATTATGTACGACAAAAGAACACTTTTGGACATTGGACAGCGTTACACTAACCCGATCCAGGACACTTTATCCACGGATCCAGCGTGGCCATTGGAGATACTTCGGAGCACCGAAGTTAACAAAGGCCGCCACAATAATACCAGGACGCGAAAGAAACACCGCGGGAAACGTGCTGGAATTCGTAACAGACTGAGGGAAAGGGCTCACAGTCCTCCTCTACGAGTATTCTGCTCGCTAATGTCCAATCCTTGGATAATAAGATGGACGATCTTAGAGCCAGGATAAGTTTCCAACGGGACATTAGGGAATGTAACATCCTTTGTTTGACCGAAACATGGCTCACGCCGACGGTCCCGGACACCGCTGTAACGCCATCTGATAACTTTTCTGTTTTACGGATGGACAGAACAGCCGAGGCCAGTAAAACCAAAGGTGGTGGAGTGTGTTTCTTTATTAACTAGAAATGGTGTGGTCCCAGGAATATCTCTATTCTGTCGTGTTCCTGCTCGCCTTTTTCTGTAAATAAAGTGGTCACTAATGTATTTGTTTTTATTTCGTTCCTGTGTATCTGCTTCATTGTCCTTGATTGACAATTAATCAGTGTTATATTGCGAAGAGAGACTGATGGAATTGTGGATATTACAGTGCATGTGCACTTAACAGGCACAAAATCTATGTACACCAGACATTCAGAAGATGCTTTTCTGTTTACTGGCCAACACAACATCAGCAAATTACATTGCCCTGCTTTCACATTATACACCTTGTGTAGCTCCGACCCTGTCTTTCGTTTGCACTTCCACAGAGTGAAGTTAAGGTTGTACGAATGTATGAATGAACCAGTCTTCCCAGTCTATGGACATGTGTTATGACATACGCTTTGAACATTACAGTCATAAGACCTCATTGAACGGACACACAAATAAACTGCATAATCAGCGCATAACAAAGAGAAGTTAAGGAGTCTTCTCTCAGCCACCTGCGTTCGTAAAATTAATGATCAACCTAATGCCCGATTGTCTGGACTGGTTTTCTGTCAAGGCCTGGTCCTTATCCCCTATAGGGTATTGAAACTGCTAAAAAGCTAACTCAATCAACACAGAACAGAGAGCTTCTTGTATACGAACACTCAATAAACAGATTGTGTGTTAAATCCATGACCATTTAATGCATAGATTGATAATCGAATCAACAAAAGAGTTAGATTTACAGCTCCACGTCTGAGCGTAATGATCAGCAGACCTACATCCTGACATTTTCATGACCTCAAGACGTCTCTCCTTTTTCTCTCTGCATACCAAGGAGAACGCGTGCCTTTTCTCATCTTTTACAGACAAAGAAACACAAACTTGCACGATGAATTTAAAAGACAACCAGTTATTACCACTGCTATAAGAGCATTATATCCGCAATGAATGTGTTCATGTCGCTTATATTCTTGATGTGTTTATTGCAACCTGTCATTTAATCAATGTTTTATAACCCATTTTAGTAGATAAAGCTATTAATGTGTGTAAGATATGTGAAGTTTAGTTTTAAACGAATGGTCGCGACAAGTGCAGAACGTTGAAATGAATGAAATTTTTGTATTATGATCAAGACTCACATTAAGAAACTTTGTTGAAGTTATCAACAAAACCTACCAGGATATTTCCTCATGTGACAGATACAGCATTATGTTAATTTGTGACCGAAGAAGGAACAGTACGGGGCATGTTTGAGCCCTGCAACAAGTATAATTGGAAGATCACGTCGTGGGACGGTCTTAAAACCTAATGTCACAAACTGACTCGTTGTTCTTTGGCTCATTCGTCTTTGTTGACCGCGCAATAACTTGCGCTCACACGCTGTACCATCAAGCGATGGAGAATTCAGAACTCTGAAATACTTTGTTGAAGCTTTGTGACTGCAGAAATATTCAAATGCTAAAGTCTTGCAAACAGACTCTCAGAAGAATGTCAAGAAACCAACATCTGTGGTCAAGGCAACCTACTTCCGAAGCTCTCACGTAACCAGGCAACCAACCAATCACCGCAAGGGATTTCCCAAAAAAGATGTCATCCATCGATCGATAGTCAGACAATCAGAAGCACCGGGGTGCCTTCAGCAAGAAAAGGAAAATCTAGCTCAATTCAAGAGCAAGTAACAAACAAAGTATCCTTTTTTACTGGAAAACTGGTGATAAATCCGTTAAGCAGTAAAGATATGCCGTCTCTGCTTTGTGATTTTTCTCAGGTTGCGATTTAAAGAACTAGTAGCGAACAAGTACTATAATTTTGGGACTTCCTTCAATCGCAGTAACTCTCATCCTTTGAAATGAATGTATGCGTGCATGTGTGTGTATGTGTGTGTGTGTGTGTGTGTGTGTGTGTGTGTGCATTCAATGATTTTGTTACATGTATTTTAGTTTAGTTAATTCATTCTTACAGTTAGCAATACATTCTTGTTTAATTTATAAAGAAGCATTGTCTTGTGTTTAGTATTTTAAAGTCTAAAACATTTGCCAGATCGCCTTCCCTTATTGCTCATTGTTAACAAAATACCAGATGTTGAAATCGTATCATTGGCCACAAGTAGTAAAACAGAATCGGTAATATACACTAAATTATACTAAGACGCTGGACGAGTTGATGAAGAGTAAGCTATACATTTTGAATGAGTTCAATCAAATCAAATGTACTGTATCGTAAGATTCTATTCCCTAAAAGAAAAGAAGCTAAACCGAAGAGCTAATTCTTAAACAGAGCACATGATAACTTTTGTTAACTACCTGGTCTCATGATTAAAATAGCTCTAGGGATGTTTTCGCAAGATGCAAAATAAGTACCAATAAGTACATATCACTGCAATTTCTAACAGAAATGAACACTAGAGACAGTAGAACAGTGAGCACTTGTGTTCATACACAGTTATTATTACAACTCCATATGTTTCGCTTTCTGGACATTACAAGCTTGCTCGGTAGCTCAGCCCACATGGACTTAGGATGCAGAATCCTTGAGTACGAATCCTGCAAAAAAACAGGATCCGCGATGAAAGAGCTGAAAGATGAGAGGTCGAAAAACAAAGCTAAACCAGCATGCTTGCGTCTTTTGTTCATAATATCAGGTAGGTTTAGGTGTAGTACAGATGGTACATTATTTTAAAACATCACAGAGCAATAGTGCCACTAAACTGAAATTTCAAATCAGAACTGTGGTGACACGTACAAAACCAATGTGGCATAAAACATATCATATGTATGTTGATCTATTTTTTACAGATATTGTACAGATATTTTACATTTTACAGATATTTTCAATCTGTCCCTCTCTCTGTCTGTGGTTCCCGCATGCTTCAAAAAATCCACCATTGTGCCCATACCTAAGAAAAATAAAATCACATGGTTGAATAACTGGAGGCCCGTTGCTCTGACCCCCATCTTCAGCAAGTGTTTTGAGAAGCTTGTCAGAGACTACATCTGCTCTGTGCTGCCTGCTTCACTGGACCCACTACAATTTGCATACCGCAGCAACCGTTCCCCAGACGATGCTATTGCCTTCACCCTGCACACTGCTCTCTCCCACCTGGAAAATAAGAACACCTATGTGAGGATGCTGTTCGTGGATTATAGTTCGGCATTTAACACCATAGTGCCTGCCACACTGGTTGCGAAGCTCCAGACTCTAGGACTGAACAGATCTCTGTGCAGCTGGATCCTGGACTTCCTGACAGGCAGAAGTCAGGTGGTCAGAATGGGCAACAACACATCATCTCCCCTGATCCTCAACACTGGTGCACCGCAGGGTTGCGTCCTCAGCCCACTCCTGTACTCCCTATACATACATGACTGTAAAGCAACACACAGCTCCAATGTCATCGTCAAATTTGCAGACGACACAACGGTGATAGGCCTGATCACCAACAACGATGAGACGGCCTACAGAGAGGAGGTGAGTACCCTGACTAAATGGTGTCAGGAGAACCACCTCTCACTCAACATCGACAAGACCAAGGAGCTGGTGGTGGATTACAGGAGACAGAGCAGAGAACACACACCCATCACCATCGACAAGACACCTGTGGAGCGGGTGAGCAGCTTTAAGTTCCTCGGCGTTCACATCACCGATGATCTCACATGGTCTGCTCACACAGATGCAGTGCTGAAGAAGGCACATCAGCGCCTCTTCTTCCTGAGACGGCGGAGGAAGTTTGGAACGAGCCCCAGAATCCTCAGATCCTTCTACACCTGCACTGTGGAGAGCATCCTGACCGGCTGCATCACCGCCTGGTTTGGAAACAGCACCGCTAGCAACCGCAGGGCTCTGCAAAGGGTCGTGCGAACTGCCCGCTACATTGTTGGAGGTGAGCTTCCCTCCCTCCAGGATATCTACACCAGGCGGTGTACAAGGAAAGCCCGGAGGATTATCAAAGACTCCAGCCACCCGTCCCACAGACTGCTCTCTCTGTTGCCCTCAGGGCGACGTTTCCGCAGCATCCGATCCCGCACTAGCCGACTGAGGGACAGCTTTTTCCCTCAGGCTATCAGGCTAATGAACAGTCAGAAATAACTCACCTACATCACACTCCCACTCACACAACATGCCACGCACTGCACTGTAACACAGTTCTACTGGACTACACGCACACACTGCACTAACACATCTGCTATCACTGGACACCATACAAAAGCACATCCACGACATTGCATATGCATAATCTGTTGCACCTTTGCACAACTATCTGCCAATCTGCTGTTATTTATAATCTGTTGCACCTTCACATTATTACTATGTATAGACTACATAATGTATAGATAGTGTACATAATGTAGATGTACCCATACGGTGTATAATGTGTAGTTGATAACTAAGTATGTCTTTATAGTACACTGTGTGTACTGAGTATATGTATGTGTTGTTTGCACATTGTCTTCTGTAAAGTCTGTAAATATGTACTGTCCATATGTAAATTGTTTTTTTGCACTGTCTGGAGCACGCTCGTAAGAATTTCACTCACCAAGGCACTTGTGCTGTGGTGTGACAATAAAAGTGATTTGATTTGAAGTGATTTGATTTGATTTGATTTGATCTGTTCCGGGGGAAAAGATAAAAACAAACACTATTTTAGCGCCACCCAGTGGACAGTGGACACACTGTACAACAATTACTGTTTTTGTATTCTTGCAAGGCAGGGGTGTCAAACTCATTTTCACTGAGGGCCACTTCAGAAAGACAATCATATGCTCTCGCGGGCCACATAAAATGATGCGGCGGGCTGGAATAGTCCCGCGGGCCTTGAGTTTGACACCCCTGTTGTAAGGAGTAGGTTTAGGGTTGGGGCAGGTGTAGACCTAAAACACATACCAATATGAAAATGTAATTTATTGTTAGCTTACGGTTTTTGCTGTATCCCTTCTAGAGTGGATGCAGCCATTTGTAAATATCCGCAGTCTCAGCCACTTCCAGCTATTTTTAGCAGTACAAAACAGCAAAAAAAATCTGCTTGCTATTGCAAACTGGTGTTTCTTACCATATTATTTGTATGTATTATACAAACTTAATTATTTTGTAGTGCCAACAGTTTTACCTTATTGCACTTTGTTATTCTTCATTATTTCCCTACAGTGGCTAATGAACCGGACATCTCGTACATTCACAGAAACAGAGAGCTACCGCGATAATATGGCTGTGAAATTGTTTCTCTGACACATAAGGCTGTAGTGTCTGCTTAAGATCATTGATGGATGTTTACACTTTATGTCTTAAGAGACCCTTTTAGCTTTTTGACATGTGCATAAATTCACAGACCTGGTCCCACATTCTACATTTATATGGGTGCTAAATTGCCAATGGTTGTCCCCCCACTATCAAGAAGATACTAAATAGATCAATTCTGTTCTCTCCATCGGACTTCAAATACATTTAAAAGATAAGTAAATGACCCCCGGTGCCAGGCACCAACCAGTGGACTACCTCCACGATTACAATCCACATTACACAAACACACACATAGAGACATTTTCTGTATTTAGACTATAATTAATCAGTTACAACTGTATCTGGTGTATGCATGTGCTGCTTGTATGCTTTCATAATATATTAGCGTAGTTATCACTCGTTATTCGTATTAGTAAGCTCTAAACACTCATATTCAGGTGTATGAATGTATCTCTGGTTTAACATTGTTTAGATGTTTCTTTCTTGATATCAAAATGATCTGCTCTTTATTCCTAAAACAATGATGTACACTATATTGTGTAAAAGATTTTAATCCAAAAGCATCAATGTT
>QVTF01007221.1:0-26095 GCA_003573665.1 Oxygymnocypris stewartii | reverse complement strand
TCTGCGGATCGGTAATCGGTCAGACGAGACCCGATCCAAATCCGATCCTGTGCTTTTAAGCTTATTCTATTCTGTGTTGTTGTTAACGCCCAGGGAAGCCACAAAAACATCATAAATCACCATAAAGTGTTCCCACACTATATTTCAAGTGTTCTGGAGCTGTTCCATAGTTTAATCTGAGGTATAGATTAATATTTAACTCGTTAAATTCAAGTTCACGTGAACTTCTCTCTCCGCTGCGTCTGTCTGTCTGTCATCCTCCGTTCAGCATTCAAACCGTGCGTCGCGTTCGGTTACTACAGTCAAACTCTTCAAGAGCACACAGTCACTGAGCCTTTTCTTTTAACAGTTTTAAACCTCAAAGTAAACTAACTCACAGATTTGATACACTTCGCATCAATATCTCTTCCCTCTGTACTTTTCTTCTCTATGCGGACTCGGAGGGCTGTGCAGCCTGTGTGCTGTGACTGTGTTTTCAAGTGTTTTGTTTTGTCCTATCTATAATATGTTGCTGCCTTATTATTATGCTATACATTTAAAATACGTTTATTTTAATGTTATGTTAAATATTTATATATAAATGTATTTGCTTGTTTTTAAATGTATTTTATAATAAAAAGAGCAACGTGTGACATTTTACCAGATTTATTCGTACACTTATTCACTTTTAATTGTAAATAAAAATGTTTCACTAGGTTTTATAAATAAATAAAAAGTGAGTTTAATTAAAAAAATTAAGTCAAAACTGTTATGAATATGAATATATGACTGAATAAACAGCCTATAACGCAAGGCTATTAAATAGCCGTCCTAAACTAATTTTGTGTTAATAAAATTAATTTGGTATGAGCCAGCACATTCGTTTAAAGCAGTGGTTCTCAACCCGCAAACCATCAAGCTGAACATAATAAAAAAATACTTTCAGTTCTAAAAATTCATTTTTAATTTTTACATTAATAAAAAAATATATACGAAACAAATAAAAGCTATGTTTTTGTTATGTCAAATAATTTAGGTTTTCATATATTATTGTTAGGCATGAGCAGACTATATGCACATGTAATTAATGTTACGCATTTAACAAGCGCGCACTTTGGCAGAATTTAATTCAGATTGTCATCAGCAGCCGTTCGTTCAGTAAAACTGAGCATCAGAATGGACACATTTGTTCAGAGAGGAAACGTCTCGGGTTACTCGCGTAACCCATGTTCTCTGAATAGGGAACGAGACGCTGCGTAGCTTACGCATCGGGAACGCCCACTGCGGACCGATGTCTGAACCCATATAGAATCACGGCAATTCATTGGCTGATGGCGCGATGCCGTCTTCGACGCAATCACGTCGTCAGCTCATACTGGCGAACGCGCCATCCACTCCTCAGATTTCTCTGCCGAAAAGATCCCTGTCGGCAGCGTGAGGAGCTTGGCAGCGAACGTAGCGTCTCGTTCCCTATTCAGAGAACAAGGGTTACGCGATGTAGAGAAATGCGATGGAAAAACAGCACATCGTTGGGGAATTTGGTTACTTTCAGAAAGGGAAAGGTCATCTGACCTCCATCACTAACTCTTCCACGGCGACTCAGTGTCTGCATACTTTAAGACACCCCCTCATCCAGCACAAGACCGCTCCCTTTTCATCAAGACAGACAAAAGGAACGCGATCCACAGATAGGATTCCTGACATTTATTCCACTCACGATTATTAAAACTATCTACACAAAGAAATATATGGATATTAATATGTACTCTTTCCCTCATAGGCTTGATGTGATGATTTTGAATATGAATTACGTAAGAAATGTGGGATGACTTTTCTTTGTGCCTTCAACTGCATAAGCTGTAATGTGTAGGTTGCAGTGTTTAGACTTGTATGAACGGTTGCAAAATTGTATGAATCAGTAAGATAATGAATGTGGTGATATTATAAATGTGTAAACCTAGTAAGCGTTTTAATACATGGGTAAAAGTTATTTTTCGTCACATGAAAAAGTGGAAGGAGGGAGAAACCATGGACATGGGTGGGGCTCCGCCCCATACAGACACTCTGATTGGACCAGCCGCCTGTGGGCGATGTCCAAACCGGACAGTTGAAAAGACGAGGCGCGTCCGCGTTCTCGCTCTTGACTCTCTTGAACATGGCTTGAACATCTCCTGAATCTCTGAACTCTCGGGAACTCCTCGAAGCTACGCTTCCCGCTTTCGCAACTGCGCCCTCCAATGCGCGCCGGTCCGCTGGACTCTCGCCTTGAAAACCAACCATCTATGAGGTCCAGGACCGTGCCAAAGCCGTACCATCACAGAGCAACGCGTGGAAACCCACGTGCGAGGACGAGCAGAGCTTCCCCGAAGAAACCCGAACCGACCACGTGACAGCGAAGCAAGCCAGCAGAGTTTTCCAGAGCAACACGTGGAAACCCACGTGAAAACGAAACCAAAGCATTCAGCCTGCTTCAACAGCGAAAGCAAGTAACAAACCAAACATTCCTAACTCTGACTAAACTGGTAAAATTTGATCTGAATGCAGTAACAAAGCATACGTATTTGTTCGTGACCTTTTTCTGGTTAGTTAAGTTATGAATAGAAAGAATGGTATTCTCTCCACAGTTAACCTCAAAACTCTCGTATGTGTGTATGTTTGTGCTTTTATTAGGTAATCCATTTATGTTAGAATAGCAATATCACGAATAAACCTTTTCCATTTTATAAAGAAGTGTCTCTGGAATGTGATTTTAAGTATTTTCATCCTTACTTGCCAAAGATAACGTTACCTAGCTCGAACTTGAGAAATTATTAATCTCGTTATTGTTACCGGGGCCACGGGGCAGTAGAAGCGAGATTTAATAACGATATACTGATGTAGTGATCGCTGGACGAACACGTAAAGTATAAATCGTAAGTTAAATATTAATGTTACTTGAACCCAAGCAATATTGAATATTTAATAAATAATTCCCGGAGCTGAAACAATAGCTTCATATATTAATTTTATTACATAATGGTGGAGGATAAAGCTGGCATTCAAGATTGAATCTGAAAATCAAACCAGAGACAATAGAAATATTTCTCACTTTTATCCGGAAAAATTGAGTAAATACAGAGAAACACGGTTATTTGTGATATTGCATTCTTGTTTGTGAAACACAGTGCGTTGTGAATGAAAGAGAGTGTAATTGTAACTCGAGTTCGTTGAGAAATTAAACTGCAGTAAATAATTAATATGAAGTCGCTTTAACAGCGCATGAGAGGCGAACGGGCGTGTTCCTCGTTTCATCTCTGTTTAAGGCCTGTATAGTCTGATTTGGTAAGTGCGTGTCCCACTTTCAAACTCAGCTATAATTTTATTCTCCCGGCTGTAGGATTTTTAAAGTAGCTATTTAAGTAATTCTCAGCCATGATTTAATCTCACACGAGTGAAAGTCAAACGCGTGGCGCTCAAACAAAGGAGTGGCCATTCGGTTTGGAAAAGGGGGAGAAACTTTGCAATCGATTGAATTGTTTTTGTATCCGTCTAAACAGACAAATATTCGCATAATAGCCCGCCGAGGCTTTGATGATTTATAAGTAACCCGTAGATAAATTTATCTCGCCCTAAACGAGTGAGATTATGTGCTATAAAGATTTTTGCCAGTAGAGTTGCCATAGCGACCAGTTTAGCCACGTGGAGATGTAGCCACGTGTAAGCTAATAGCACTAGCGCGATATAAGCTAACTGAAAGAAAGAAACTGTAGCAAATGCCATGCTGGTAGCATTACGGCTAGCGATTAGCACATAGCTTGCTTTAGAGCATGAATGCAGTGTGTGTGGAAATGTGGTTCACAGCTAACACTAATTCCCTTTCTCTCTCTATTTTCCCCATTTAAAAGACTAACGTATGTAATAAGTTGGCTGTGTTAATGTTATACCCATTTATCTGTCTGACATTTTCACAGGTTGGTTTAATATACTGTTGATTAAAGTCTTGCCTTTTGTGGATACCAGCTTAATAACTGGTGGGTTATTAGAAGATAATTTAGTATTACCTCATTATCTTGATAATATGGTGATTTGATTGCATTCAATTATAACCGCTTTTCTGATTTTAAACACTTCAGTGGAGTTGCTAGTATTAGGAATTTTTAATTGTTAATTGAATGTCATAATTAATTACAAATTTGCAATTAATTTCATTTAATAAAATAATTTTAATTCCTGCTTCCAGTAGCAACAGTATCCATTTATGAATCATAAACGTTCTTATAATTTGACCACTACAGTAAAACCTTAATTATTATCAAGAGGGCCAGAAATTTTTAATTTCGTTACAAGTAATTAGGATACAGATTATTATTATTATTATTATTATTTTTATTTTTTGATGTTAATGACACAATGAGGAATGATTAAGTAAGGAAATTAGTTAATTACTATTATGGGAATCCAAAACTAGTGATTTGGAAGCTGTAAATTAATTTAATAATTAATTATGAATTCGAAAATTCTAATTACATTTAATAATTAATTACACTTCCTGTTTACATATTGCAACAATATTGGTTTATCAACTCAATTGCAGATTGCACTCATAAATTCTAATCCTAAGTAACCCTATTAATTTTAATTATAACATCATACATTTTAATTAGAAACCACAAAGTCTAATTTTAATTCTAATTTCAGACACAAGTCTGGCGCCACCTGTAGGCCATACTTCATTTCCTTAGGTGATCTGATTAACTCAAATAAAATTAATAATAATTTTATTAAAATAATTTTATTAAGTTAAAATTAAATAAAGTCCTCTTTACTTAGGCCTGAGAGTAGATAGTGCTCCCCCTAGTGTTGTGTTGGAGAAGTGACAGTGACACCATACAATCAATGCCATTCTCACCAGCCTGGGAGCATAGAAACGTTAACCTTCTAATTAGAAAACCCCAAAAAGGAAATTAAGGTTTCCTCAACTTAGGTCAGTTTGTTTACCCTGTAAACAGCAAAACCAACCTAAGCATATCGACTCAACAGCACCACCTTGCTGCCAACGTATTCTTAGTTTTAAACCTTGGGAATAAATCTTCACTTCTCTTGTCTTTCCTCCCTGTTACTAACTTCTACATTTGACTTGTTTGCTTAAGACTTGGCCAGGGAAGATCACGAATAGAGCGAAATGTCACAATTGAACAGATGTTTATGAAACTTGAGAACTACATTCAAACTGTTTACCATTTACCCTCTATTGTGAAATCCTACCCCTCCCAGTTAAAGCAGGTGCAATGAGAAGATAGACTTCGGCAAAATTTTTAAACACGCACTAACCAGCGTTGCGGTGTAAAATCCTGCCAGTAAGGGACAAGTACTGTCATTGCTGTTGTTTTCCTCCATCAAGGAGAAAATTGGAATAGCAATAACAGTCCTACCAAAAGAGAAAATCTCGCCTACAATCCTCTGATTAGAAGCGTCCTTCTAAATCAGACTTAACAAAGCGAAAAGAAGAAAATCTGCTATTAAAAGAGAGATCTGTTTAGTGTTATTGTCCTTGTGTACTCATTCTGTTAGTGTGCTCTTCTTTCTCTGTTTCCCAGCTGTGCTGCCCTTACGTGTGCCCAATAATTTCCCTGCAGAGACTACGAATTAGAAGCACCCACCACAGAGGACTACAAACACAGAGTCACACTCAACACTAGCATACACTACACTCTGCACATTTACACCCCTGTTGTTTTGTTTGTGTTTTGTTTTGCTTTGTTTCCCATCCAAGGTCTGTGTCAGTTCGGTCCAAGATCCCCATCCCGCCAGAACATGTCTCACAAAACAGAACATGTCGGTCACTGGGAAGGACTGGAAATGTGGCTAAGTGTTACAACAGACAGCATACTCCCTAAAGCTGCTGAAGCACTCCAACATCAGACACAGGACCAACTAGATGACAACATCACAAGCATTATGAGACAAGACCCAAGTCAAAACTACAATCACAAAGAATTAGCCAAGATCACCTCAAGCTTAAGTCACACACTCATCGCCACCCTCAAACTGAGCGACAAGCACGCCGCACAACGCCAGCAGGAGCTGACAAGCGCACAACGACGCATAGAGCAGCTGGAACGTGAAGCTCAGGTACGACAGGAAGGGACCGATGAGGTGGAGCAAGGCGCTGAGGAGGAGATCAACAGGCTAAAAGATACTCTAACAGCTACCAGCCACGAAATGCAGCAAATCAAAGAGGACTTCGCTGATCGTGCAGACAAGCTACAGTATGCAGAGAAGCTACTAGAGAAGGCAAAGACTGACTTCAGAGACAAAAATAGCAGAATCAAAGCTCTTGAAGCTCATTTGGCTGAGTCAAGAAACGAGATCAGCCGCCTAACACGACAGCTCGACTACGTCACAGAGGAGTCTGAAAGTTTCCAAGAGGAACTCAAGCACGCCTATGAACTACGCCATGAGCCGTCAAGGACAGGACGTGCACCAACCGCACCCCTGTCAAGCAGGACCAAGTACCTGTTCCTGGACTGACACGTGAACATAAGACAGAGGGGGTGGTGTTAAAACATTCACCAGCGCCGTCTGAAGAACTTTATATCACGACAGAACCAGAAGAATCTGCTGCAGCCAGCCGCAGATCGTCGCACGGCTTGGACCTAAAAGACCTTGACAAGCTCGCCCGAAACGTTGGAAAATTCAACCCCAGCTTGCCAAACAGCCAAAACGTCCAAGCTATCTGCAAGATATTGATTTCCATCTGGAAATGCGACCTAACGTTACGGACAAAGATAAACTCTACTTACTCCGAACGACATCCAGTCCTGAAGTGCGCAGCTTCCTTGACCGGCAGCCTGTTAACACAAAGACTGATTATCAACGGCTGCGAAAAGCCCTCATTAAAGAGTTCGCCGACCCTGAGTCCGATCAAGGCTTAGTGGCTGCCCTGGAGACGAGACAAGGACGTCACGACACTCCTCAAGCTTACTACAGTCGACTCAGACAAGCATATTTTGGAACTCGCAATGATTCTGACATGGAAGATGAACTGAACTTTAAAACTCTCTTCCTCAGGAACCTTCATCCTGGCATAAGCCACCATCTTGGCGTTCTCGCATGCCCACGAACAATGAACATTCAGCAGTTGCGAGACTTGGTGCAAAAGCCTACGGCAAACAAAAGATGGCCTCAGAAAAGAGCGCAAAAACCCCAGCAGTTCTTGATTTCAACACGCAACACCATGAACTGGCTCTAGAGGGCACCCAACGCCAAGACAGCGCTAAGCCACCACACAGAGAATGGAATGCACCCCCGTCCAACAGAGAACGAGACTCACACGCTGATACCCGACCTGAACAGAGGTATGACCGATGGGATGGACCGCGTGGACGTCAACGCTCACCTGGACGACACTGGGAGAAGTCATGGGACCAAGCAAGGCCTCATGAGAATCAGTGGGAAAAGGAAGAGGAACCAGATTCAGCCTGACTAGCTGTCAGACGAAAAGGCAGTGACAAGCGAACAAATCAGCCACAGAAGGCAGCACTGCTTCACCCCACTCTCAGAGAACAGTAAACACCCTGACTTCAGATGGACATGAAACCCCACCTGAAAACCCAGCAACAGAGTTAAACACTAACTCAACACCCAATACTCCAAATCACAGCAGTGTCCAACAAACACCTGCTGATGAAACTCCTCAAGTTCCTGAAAGTGCTGTCTCAGTCACCTGCCATTCCTCCGAAGAACACCAGATCAGTTCTGACATCCTAGACGTTTCCTCCCAAACTCCAGCCCCTCAAATGACCAAACCGATGCCCTCACCAAAGCAGGTGCATTACATGAAGAGTCATGGATACTTCATGCCCTCCCACCCAACCCTACAGTGGCAGCAGTAACCCGCCGCCAGCACGCCACTGGCGAGCACACCCCTGCCCTCCTGCATTACCATACCACCTCAGTTCGCTGCTGACGATCTCCTCACCCTCACATGCGGATTCGTCACTACGAACCATGACAGCTCACATGTCAAACCCATTTGAACATTCCATTTCCTATACGGACCTGAACACATCCTCCGAGCTCCGCACGCTCCACTCTGTCAAATACATGCTGCATCTGCAAGACGGTGTCCACACGTATGTCCCTGAGCCACTCACTGCGCCACAGCTCGTAGTACCTCACGGCCAGAGGGGGAGTACGCTGACACACGATGCACCATGATGGGTTGCCAGTGCCAACCGGCAAATCCAAACACCGACAGGAAAAGGGGGAAGATCAGACCCACTGACACAGACCGACAACCATATGCACCACACAAGCATAAGTATTGTCATTTTAGGAAAACATATAGCAACCATGCTTAGACACAACCCATATTCTCTCCTCCGCAGCACTGCTAGGACCAATCTAGTAGAGAGGAGTTACTCAATTTTTTTTTATTATTATATAATTTTTAATTTTTTATTTAAATTTTTTTTTTTAATTTTTGAAAAAATAATTTTAATTTACTTTATCGTTTGGTTTCTTTATCTCATGTCTCACTTTGTGTTTTTCCTTTCTCTCTCTCACTTTGAACCCCCTTAACCAATCCTTGAATACAGGTCCTGAAATTGAGATCGACTTCCGTCAGTAAAGTCGTTGTAAGTCGCTGTGAGGACCGTTGTCGACCGATCGAGGTCACCCGCCAAAATCATGAACGACATGATACGCGATGTAATTCCTTGATTGACAACTTAGCCATGAATAGGATTCCGTGCTACACGATACCTCTTAGCCTTGTTCAAACGTTGTAACTTCGGCCACGCGGGCCCCGCTAGTCTCATCCAAACCCATCTCGCCCCTTTCCCGGTAGCGCTATTCCCATATACGCAAACCCGGAAACAGGTGACTTAGTTGTCTTTTCAGTTTGCCCATTATCGACGTTAATAATGTTTACCGCTCAAAGACGTTGTGAATGTGGGATTACGGCAAGGGAAAACCTATGTCAAAATCCACACTCCTAAAGTCGCTGCGTATTACGATAACAACGAACAGTTGTATCCGGCCCCAAACTTAAAGATGGGCACGCTCACTTAGGACATTCACTCCCCCCTACCCGAGTAAACTCTGCGTACGCGATAATACCAGGGGCATCCGTGGTTTAGAATCCATTAAACCCGACACTAGTGCCCCGCCGAAACAACACCACGTTCTCAAGTCGAGGGTAACGCAAGCCGAAATCATCAGAAACCGATGGCTGGTCAATACCCCAGCACGAACAGCCACCCTCACATGCGGTTAACACGACACCGCTACGCGCATTAATTTGCCCAACCAAACGTTATGGATCACTGTCCCGAAGGGCGCGATCCTCCATATTGACGAGTTAGCATTGTATCACCTCACCGATGATGAATATCAGGTTGAAATCGAAATCTCTTATTGATTTGACACCGGCTGACAGCGTTAGAAGCTATCGCTCGCCTTCCGCCCGCCGGCGCGCCAATTATTCGGTCCTGGTCTGCCGCTGACACGGCGCTTTGTATCTCTACTATCGTAGGATATGTTGTGACTTTGACACTGGCCTTCCTCCTACACAAGCGAGTGAACGTCGTTCAAGAGTCTCTCAACAAATGCACGTCAGGCGTCCCTCTCCTTTTTCGACGTGGTTAATCTCGACCTAGAACCCGAACCCGAGAGAATTCGACCAACCTGACTGAGATCATGCCTATACCGCCTCGTCGAGCCCCTGACAATTAAAAGAGTCAAAAATGACCCAATTGTCAATAATGATAAAACAATGCATCCCTATGTCTTCTCAAGTTTCTAACCTGTTCCTTCCCAAATTACCCTGCACCAGGTCTCAGTCAGTGATAGAGATGATGTTTGTGTCTTGTATGTGCCTGTTCTCCCTGCTTCTTGTTCCAGTGCCTGACGATGTTCCATCGGGAACATCACCAAGCAAGAGGGGGAATGTGTAGAGAAATGCGATGGAAAAACAAGCACATCGTTGGGGAATTTGGTTACTTTCAGAAAGGGAAAGGTCATCTGACCCCCATCACTAACTCTTCCACGGCGACTCAGTGTCTGCATACTTTAAGACACCCCCTCATCCAGCACAAGACCGCTCCCTTTTCATCAAGACAGACAAAAGGAACGCGATCCACAGATAGGATTCCTGACATTTATTCCACTCACGATTATTAAAACTATCTACACAAAGAAATATATGGATATTAATATGTACTCTTTCCCTCATAGGCTTGATGTGATGATTTTGAATATGAATTACGTAAGAAATGTGGGATGACTTTTCTTTGTGCCTTCAACTGCATAAGCTGTAATGTGTAGGTTGCAGTGTTTAGACTTGTATGAACGGTTGCAAAATTGTATGAATCAGTAAGATAAGAATGTGGTGATATATAAATGTGTAAACCTAGTAAGCGTTTTAATACATGGGTAAAAGTTATTTTTCGTCACATGAAAAAGTGGAAGGAGGGAGAAACCATGGACATGGGTGGGGCTCCGCCCCATACAGACACTCTGATTGGACCAGCCGCCTGTGGGCGATGTCCAAACCGGACAGTTGAAAAGACGAGGCGCGTCCGCGTTCTCGCTCTCTTGACTCTCTTGAACATGGCTTGAACATCTCCTGAATCTCTGAACTCTCGGGAACTCCTCGAAGCTACGCTTCCCGCTTTCGCAACTGCGCCCTCCAACGCGCGCCGGTCCGCTGGACTCTCGCCTTGAAAACCAACCATCTATGAGGTCCAGGACCGTGCCAAAGCCGTACCATCACAGAGCAACGCGTGGAAACCCACGTGCGAGGACGAGCAGAGCTTCCCCGAAGAAACCCGAACCGACCACGTGACAGCGAAGCAAGCCAGCAGAGTTTTCCAGAGCAACACGTGGAAACCCACGTGAAAACGAAACCAAAGCATTCAGCCTGCTTCAACAGCGAAAGCAAGTAACAAACCAAACATTCCTAACTCTGACTAAACTGGTAAAATTTGATCTGAATGCAGTAACAAAGCATACGTATTTGTTCGTGATCTTTTTCTGGTTAGTTAAGTTATGAAATAGAAAGAATGGTATTCTCTCCACAGTTAACCTCAAAACTCTCGTATGTGTGTATGTTTGTGCTTTTATTAGGTAATCCATTTATGTTAGAATAGCAATATCACGAATAAACCTTTTCCATTTTATAAAAGAAGTGTCTCTGGAATGTGATTTTAAGTATTTTCATCCTTACTTGCCAAAGATAACGTTACCTAGCTCGAACTTGAGAAATTATTAATCTCGTTATTGTTACCGGGGCCACGGGGCAGTAGAAGCGAGATTTAATAACGATATACTGATGTAGTGATCGCTGGACGAACACGTAAAGTATAAATCGTAAGTTAAATATTAATGTTACTTTAACCCAAGCAATATTGAATATTTAATAAATAATTCCCGGAGCTGAAACAATAGCTTCATATATATTAATTTTATTACAGTGAGTAACCCGAGACGTTCTCTTTTCATAGGTAACTCAACTCTGCGTAGCTTTTACACATCGGGAACGATATACCAAACACGCCAAGCTGAAAACGCTGCCTATCTGGTCCAATAATGAACCAACAACATACGGCCAGTTCAAACAGACAAAATCTGGAAACCTGGAGCCGTATCAACGTCAAGGTTGTAAAACTTGACAAAAGTGTGCGGAGAAGACCGTCCTGCCGCAACACAAATATCTTCCAGGGGAACCCCTCTAAAAAGAGTCTGAGAGGAGGCTACGCCCCTAGTAGAATGCGCCCGAAGACTAAGAGGTGAAGGGAGGTTCCGCGCCTCATAAGCCAGCGAAATGGCGTCTCTCACCCAGTGAGAAATCCTCTGCTTTGACGTGGCAAGCCCGCGGCGGCCAGCACCAAAACAGACCAATAACTGGGAGGATTTTCTCCAAACCTTGGAGCAATCCACATAAAACTTCAATGCCCTGACCGGGCAGAGCAAGTGGAGTCTCTCATCCTCACTTAAAGCAAAGGGAGGAGGATGGAAAGAGTGAAGCGTGACCACCTGAGATTGAAACGATGTAGACAAGACCTTGGGAATGTAACCCGGCCTAGGCCGCAGGGTAACTTGACTAGACCCGGGGCAAAGTCCATACACGTCTCACTAACAGAGAAAGCCTGCAAATCTCCAACTCTTTTTAGTGACGTAAACGCCAGCAAAAGAGCAACCTTAAGAGTCAGTATTCGCTCCGAAGCTGACTCTAGGGCCTCGAAAGGGGCTGTCACTAGGCCTTCGAAGACGACTGACAAGTCCCAAGAAGGAACTGCCGTGGGTCGAACCGGCCTAAGGCATCTGACCCCACGCATAAAGGCGGAGACCATCCGATGTCTACCCAAGGGGATCTCATCCAGCTCTCTCTGAGCTTCAATGGCCGCTACATAAACCCTAAGGGTGGTAGTAGCCGCCCCCGCTGTCAGCCTTTCTTGCAAAAACTACAGCACTGGACCAACAGGGCAGTTAACTGGGTCAATTGCACGAGTCAAACACCAGGATTCAAAGACGCCCCACTTGGAAGAGTACAGCTTCCTAGTAGCGGGGGCTCTGGCACTGGCTATAGTTTCCTGAACTTCGGCAGGCTTTAAACTATCAATCACAGCCCTTGGCCCTGTATGGGCCACAACTTCCAGAGCTCTGGTTGAGGATGCCAGATCTCGCCCTGAAGCTGGGACAGTAAGTCCCGCCTGATCGGAATTTCTCAAGGAGGCCGATACAAGAGGGGAGTTAGCTCCGAGAAACAGGTCTGGGAGGGCCAGAATGGGGCTATGAGAAGGAAACGGGCACCGCTCACCTTCACTCTGCATAGTACTGCCGGAATCAGCTTTATTGGTGGATACGCGTACAGACTGACATTCGGCCATGGGTGGGCGAACGCATCTATGCCCAGAGTCGTCGGGAAACTCAGGGAGAACTAGAGCGGGCACTGGGATGACTCTTGAGAAGCAAAGAGGTCCACCTCCGCTTTGCCAAACAGATCCCAGATCTGGGATACCGTCTGACGGTTCAACATTCATTCCCCCGGCCTGAGCTTCTGTCTCGACAGAAAATCAGCCGCCAGGTTCAGTATTCCCAGAACGTGAACCGCCCTCAAAGAGAGGAACTTGTCTTGGGACCAAATGAGAAGACGGCGCGCAAGCCTGTCCAGGGTGCGTGACCGTGAACCTCCTTGGCGGTTTATGTGGGACACAACCGCCATATTGTCCGTCCTGACTATGATATGATACCCCCCCGAGAACGGGGAGAAAATACTTCAAAGCCAGGAAGACAGCCCTGAGTTCCAGGCAGTTTATATGCCAAGAGAGGAACTCTTCCTTCCACTCCCCGCTCGCCGGTCTGCCTTTGAAGACTGCGCCCCAGCCTGTCATTGATGCGTCCGTCGTGATCATATGGCGACGGTGGATCGCACCCATTCTCACCCCGCTTCGGAGAAAAACGGTGTCTCGCCACATTAAAAGGGGTCGACAGCAACTGCGCGACACCCTGATAAGGCGAGTAGCTGGTACAGTGGGGTGTAACCTCAGCTCCTTCATCCACCAAAGGAACGGCCTCATGTGAAGCAACCCTAGGGGCAACACAGGGGAGGCCGCTGCCATGATGCCCAACAGCCTGCGGCAGGTACCTACAGAGACATGATGGCCTAGCTTGAAGCGGGCCAGACATGCTGTAAGATCGGGTATCCGGGCAGGAGCCAAACGGGCCTGCATCTGAACGGAATCCAAACGAACCCCTAGAAACACGGTTCGCTGAGATGGGAGGAGCACACTCTTCTTGGCGTTCATCCTGAGGCCAAGATAATGGATGTGGCCGAGAACGATATCCCTGTGACGACTCACTAGCTCCCTGGAGTGAGCCAGAATGAGCCAGTCGTCCAGATAGTTCAGTACACGAATGCCCTGGAGCCTCAAAGGGGCCAGTGCAGCATCCATACGTTTCATAAACGTTCTCGGCGCCACAGCCAGGCCGAAGGGCAGGACCTAGTATTGGTAAGCCTTTCCTCCAAAGGCAAACCGAAGGAACCTCCTGTGTCTTTGAACGACCTGGATGTGAAAATACGCATCCTTCAGGTCGATGGTGACAAACCAGTCCCCCTCCTGGACCTGAGACATGATGTTTTTATCGTCAGCATCTTGAACTTCCCTTTGTAGAGGGAAAAATTCAAACGCCGTAGATCCAGAATGGGTCTCAGGCCGCCATCCCCCTTCGGCTGAAGAACCCTTGTTCGATGTCCGACTGCGGTATTTCCTCTATCGCTCCTTTCTGTAGGAGGGAGGAAAGCCATAGCTGTAGAACAGAAGCCTCGGAGGCGCTGTTTACTACCGTCAGTTGACCCCGTCGAGGCAGGGGGGATATTCCCCAAACTGAAGTGCATTGCCGGACCGAATCGTGAGCAGCGGCACCCTCCGCCACGAAGGAGAGCCCTTGGCGTCCTTGTCCGGGTTGATGGAGTGTGAAGTGCTGGACTGACAGGTGGCCAGCACGGGGTCCGAACGCTGCAGGGGAGAATCGACTGTGTCCCCACACACGCGGCCCGCTGGCGGCGAAGGACGGACTCTAGCGGGGGAAAGACAATGCGTCCCCCAACTGCCAGACCGAGAATAAATGAGGATGAATTCATCCCGCACGCCAAGCCTCGAGGGGTGGCTGTGACGGTTTTGAGTGAGGAGAGCACGTTTGAAGCGGGCAGAAACGCTTTTGCGGTATGACCTCGCCTCGTAGCAGTGAAACGGCTCTCCTCATTTCGACCCAAAGGTTAGGAACGGCCCGGAATAGCCGAAGCGGCAGGCCAATAGGGCCGCTTCATGTCAACCCATCTGCATGGGCGCTGGCGGGGGAAGGATTAACCACGGGCTCCCTGCTTAAGAGCAGGCATAAACTGCTTAAGAGCAGTCGATTGCGTCTTGGAGGAGCGGAATTTCTCCACTACAGAGCTAACCGCTTCCCCGAACAGCCCAGACTGTGAGATGGGTGCGTCCAGCAGGAACACCTCCTCCTTCTCACTTATCTCGGTGAGGTTTAGCCACAAATGGGGCTCTGTGGCCACCGAACCCACCATAGGGCGCCCCATGGCGCGTGTGTGCTTAGTGGCTCTGAGAGCTAAGTCCGTGGCTCTGTAACAGATAATCCTGCGTGAATTCAACCAGTGAATTTGCGCGCACATGCTCTGGGGAGGGAGGGAGAGAAAAGGCGAGGCCTGTCTGCTCACTCTCTGTCACCTCGAGCTAAACATCCGTACCCCAGGTCGCGGAATCACGAGAGGCCGCGGATTCACGCGAAGCCGCGGAGGCCTCCGGAACGTGACGGGGAAAGAAAATGGATGACTCCCTTTCACACACCTCAAGCCGAAAGCGGAGGGTTATGAGACGGAGATTCTCACAAAATTTCATTCAAATCCCAAAAACCGCATGCGTAAACCCCAAACATATAATTTACTTATCTGTGCGGGTCATAGCGAGCGATGAATCGCGCACACCGGCATGGCGGTATAGCCCTGCTCCACCGAACCCACGAGGTTGGTGAAGTCAACAGCCGGCGCGTTAGTAAGGCGGGAAGAAAAAGGCTGTTTCCAGGATCTGGAGATCTCCTGATGCAGATCACCGGAAAACGGCAGCTTCCTCCGCTAATTTGGAATTTACACCGCTAAGAAACAGCTCGTCGAGTTTCGAAGAGCGAGACTCGCAGGGCTCGTCGCCATTCCAGCGAGAGCTTCTCAGTGGAGCGCGAAAGCACGTCCACGAGCTCAGAATAGGCCGGTGAAGGCCGCGCCTCCTGACCGCTAAGCGGTAGCACATCTGCTAAACTAGGCCCAAAATCCTCGGAGTCGGAGGCCGAAGTTAGCAGAGCATCATCTATCCCGAATAAAACGGTATCACGTGCCCTCGGGCTAGGAAACAGATAATCCTGCGTGAATTCAACCGGTGAATTTGCGCGCACATGCTCTGGTGAGGGAGGGAGAGAAAAGGCGAGGCCTGTCTGCTCACTCTCCGTCTCCTCGAGCTAAACATACGAACCCCAGGTCGCAGATTCACGAGAGGCCGCGGATTCACGCGAAGCCGCGGAGGCCTCCGGAGCGCGACAGGGAAGAAAATGGATGACTCCTTTTCACACACCTCAAGCCGAAAGCGGAGGGTTATGAGACGGAGATTCTCACAAATTACATTCAAATCCCATAAACCGCATGCGTAAACCCGAAACATATAATTTTACTTATCTGTGCGGGTCATAGCGAGCGATGAATCGCGCGCAAGGTGGTTGACAACGGCGATATTCCATGGCACTTCACTGCGAGGAGAACAAAGTTCCACTGAGGCAGTCGCCGAAGTGCAGATGGATGATCGCAAAGATAAGTTGGGCCAGAAAATCGCAACAACGAAGGGTAATGTGACCGCTTCGTGAAGGCAGAGAAATCTGAGGAGTGGATGGTTCGTTCGCCAGTATGAGCTGACGACGTGATTGCGTCAGAGACGGCGTCGCGCCATCACCAATGAATTGGCGTGATTCTATATGGGTTCAGACATCGGTCCGCAGTGGGCGTTCCCGATGCGTAAGCTACGCAGCGTTGAGTTACCTATGAAAGAGAACAAAATGTGGAAAATGCCTGCGAAAGAACAAGAATATAGTATCAGAATCAGTAGTGCATGCCTCACACTGAACATGTTCAGGTAAAAAGAAACCTCATCCTTATCATCCTTAATTACAGAAAATGTGTCAAAACATCTCTGGAGAGAACCTTAGATTATTAAAATCGAAAATGCTCTCCATATTTGGATCAACATAGGCTACACTTGTGAACTTTTCTGCAGTGTCGCGTGTCGAGTCTGCTCCTGCTCCTGAATAGAATGAATATCACACCGTCATGCAAATCCTTCCCAGCAAACACACGCAGTACAGGTATGTGATTTGTTGGTTCTGTAGGCTACTTTTATTGTACTGTACTGCTGCATGCTTGTCGTTTCTGCGCTTTAGTGAAGTTATATAACGTTACAGCGTGGCGCCGCGTTCGTGCAAGTGCTATAGAAGAGCACGCGCCACCAGCACAGTATAACATTAGATTATTAAAATCGAAAATGCTCTCCATATTTGGATCAACATAGGCTACACTTGTGAACTTTTCTGCAATGTCGCGTGTCGAGTCACGCTTCCGCGCGTCTTACAGACTGTAACTTACGATCACAACTTTATTGTGCTGTTACTCATTTCCAGCAGAATTTCTCAAGATTCAAGATTTTTATTCGACACACACATAATTATACCGAATATAACCAGGAGTTAACTGTAATTGGTCAGCTCCCGACAGCATCAAGTGTTTTATTAATGGTGAATATAATTATTTATTTATTTAAATAAATGCAATCGTTTAGATATCATAATATTTTGGCTATAAATAATATTATAAATCTGGTTGGTTTGTATTGGTGACTAATATGTAAATGACATGCGTGCGGCCCGTGAGACTTGCACTTGGACCATAGTGCTGCCCGGTCGAAAAAAAAGGTAGAGAACCACTGATTTAAAAATATAGCCAACAACTTGACACGGAGTTAAAATATCATGGTATTTTTTGGTTATGAAAACAACCTAGAGGACTGTTAATAAAACGTGGAAACTGCTCCTGAATAGAATGAATATCACACCGTCATGCAAATCCTTCCCAGCAAACACACGCAGTACAGGTATGTGATTTGTTGGTTCTGTAGGCTACTTTTATTGTACTGTACTGCTGCATGCTTGTCGTTTCTGCGCTTTAGTTAAGTTATATAACGTTACAGCGTGGCGCTGCGTTCGTGCAAGTGCTATAGAAGAGCACGCGCCACCAGCACAGTATAACATCTGAGAGGACAGTTCGTTTTTTTCTGAGGTGAGAGACTTTATTTCATAACGTGTTACGAAAATAATGATAGAATAATGCCACTGACATTAAACCTGTCAACATCTCATCTGACCTCAGATACTGAATTGGGACAGAGACTTTTTCTCAGGCACTCTCTTTACTTAAACTGCCTCGGAGTCAGATGATCTGACAGAACTGACAACAGCTTTCCGGCACGCCTTTTAGAATTATGTTTTTTTGTTGATGTCGTTTCTTTGGCTGTAAATAATCCGCGAACCACTCAGAACGGTCTCGCAACCCACTTTTGGATACCCAGCACTTTTGACCGACCTGTTGAGAAACACTGTAATATATTGTGTTTAACACACAGAAGAGTGACGATCGATCAACACAGAGAAGTATAGAAATTCTAAGTTACATTAAAAGAAATTATAAAAATGCACTGGTATCGGATTGGATCGGTATCGGCCGATCCTCAGAATTTGCGGGATCGGATCGGAAAAATGGTATCGTTGCATCCACCTGTCAAAATAAAAGTCTAAACTAGCCTCGTATCATATACACACAGAACTATTCACGGAAACCCATCAAAATAAAAGTGTAAACTAGCCTCATATCATATACACACGGAACTATTCACGGCAACCTGTCAAAATAAAAGTCTAAACTAACCTCGTATCATATACACACAGAACTATTCACGGCCACCCGTCAAAATAAAAGTTTAAACTAGCCTCGTATCATATACACAGAACTATTCACGGCAACCCGTCAAAATAAGTCTAAACTAGCCTCGTATCATATACACAGAACTATTCACGGCAACCCGTCAAAATAAGTCTAAACTAGCCTCGTATCATATACACACAGAACTATTCACGGCCACCCGTCAAAATAAAAGTCCCGTTTAACTGCCAGAAATACATATATTACTATTATTTACTAGAATGTGCGTAATATTACTACTACTGTTGAAAAATATACAACTTATTTTTTTATAGATATAAAATCACAAAATATTTTTATTTTAACAGTAAATACCCTTTATATGCCAAAAATTCAATGTTTAACTTTCATTAAGTAAAATATAAATTAAATCAATGTTTTATGCCTTCATCTGATTAAAACACAGAATTTCTGAGGGGGGGGGGGGGGGGGGGGGGGTCATAAGGCTACTGTAAGAATAAATATGGTTTGTATGCATTCAAATAATTAGACGTGCTAAAACACATAATTTGGTAACAATAAAACATAACGTGAGAAAAAAATAAAACATTTCATACGGCCCTAAACATCATTTTTGTTATACTTTTAATAAATGAATGTTAAATTGTATACGTTTCATGATTTTACTTAATTAGACAAGCTTTTTGATAAATACAACTTTATTTGACCATTAAAAAGGAGTCCAAAAAAAATTTCCAGAAAAATTAAAACGTAAAAAAATGAATTTAGAAAAAATATATATATATTTTGGGAAAAAATTAAAACGTAATTTAGATTTTTTTTTTACAGAATTTAGGAAAAAGTTAAATGGATTTCATGGGGCTCTATATAGTGCTTCATTCTCACAAATCCTTACCATTTGAATGTTTTTAAGCCTTGAGATTTAAAACCAAGTGCTTTTAAACTAATCAAGTGCAATAAGCTCAGCTCAGTGTTTACCGTGTTCACGCTCATGAAAGCTTTCAGTCTTAAAGCTGCTGCCTTAATCAAATAACAAAAGAAAGAAAAATACCTTGTTGCTAGTATTAGCTTTTCCTGTTATATCAAAATAACAAATTTATATAGTAAGAACCTTATTTCAAGCAAAAAACCACATCTATATGAGCTGCATGCATCTTCCATTCCTGACAAAGACAATCCATGCCGACTAAGAGAGCGCTTGAGTGCTGTAAGAGCCGTCATTACCTCTTCCTCTTCCAGCTCCTCTTCCTCAGTGCCATTGATCAATCCCAGAAACTCATTCTCCCCAACGAGCCCCAGATCATCGTCATCATCTCCCTCCGTGTCCGAGCTGCTGTCGGCGACTCCGTCCAGCTGTGTGATGTTCAGGTGGGTCTCAAGCTGAGGGAACATCATCAGATTCGGTGTTTGTAGACACAATCTCTCAGCAGCACGGATTCATTCTTTGCATACAGACGAGGAATAGAGAAGTTATAGCACAATGCATTTGTTGTTATCTGAGTATTACGTGACGTCTCAGAATCAGAGCTTTATTGCCAAGCGTGTTTCTCCACACAAGGGATCGGTCCGGGCGGCTTCACAACACAAAGTGCAGACACATGTACAGTCAAAAGATTGGGATGAGTATGATTTTACATGTTTCTTATGCTCAAACTACAAAACGGTCATTTTGTTAAATATTATAGCAATTTAAAATACGCTTTGTTTTAATAAACCCATTTCACTTAAAAATGTAATTTATTCCCACGATCCAGCATCATTACTCCAGTCTTCAGTGTCACATGATCTTCAGAAATCATAATAATATGCAGATTTATTATGAAACCGTTGTGCTGCTTCATATTTTTGGGGACCGGTCATTTTTTTTTTATTTAAAGAGTATTTATTTAAAATAAATATTTTCTAACAATACATAAAATGTCAAAATAAAAGTCTAAACTAACCTCATATCATATACACACAGAACTATTCACGACAACCCGTCAAAATAAAAGTCTAAACTACCCTCGTATCATATACACACAGAACTATTCACGGCCACCCGTCAAAATAAAAGTCTAAACTAGCCTCGTATCATATACACACAGAACTATTCACGGCAACCCATCAAAATAAAAGTCTAAACTAGTCTCATATCATATACACACAGAACTATTCACGGCAACCCGTCAAAATAAAAGTCTAAACTAGCCTCGTATTATATACACACAGAACTATTCACGGCAACCCATCAAAATAAAAGTCTAAACTAGTCTCATATCATATACACACAGAACTATTCACGGCAACCCGTCAAAATAAAAGTCTAAACTAGCCTCGTATCATATACACACAGAACTATTCACGACCACCCATCAAAATAAAAGTCTTAACTCAAATTTTTTTATAAAAAAAATTAAAGAGTATTTATTTAAAATATAAATATTTTCTAACAATACGAGAGCTGCACGGTCCAACACGTTTGTGGTATACATGTGCTTGAAGCATATGTGGTCTTTTTCCTTTATTTTGATGTCAGAGTGCACCAGAACGCTTCATTTACATGTTAAATTATCAAAAAATATTCTGCTAGTGAGTTTGCAGGTATGGATAATAAATCAGCATATTATTAATATTTCTGCAGATCATGTGACACTGAAGACTGGAGTAATGATGCTGGAAATACAGCGCTGTGTCACAGAAATACAATATATTTTAAAGTATATTAAACCATTATTAGAAACTGCAATTATATTTCTGAAAATTACTATTGTTTATATTATATTTCATCAAATAAATACAGTCTTGATGAGCATAAAAACATTAAAATCTTAGCGCTCCCAAACTTTTGCACGGCAGTGTACATATAATTTAAGGTAATAAAATAGCACTAATTATAAACAGAATAGGCAATAAAACAATAACTATATAGCAATAGAAATATATAATCAACAGACAAAATTATAGAAGCACAAATGAGATTTACAGCTGAAAGGATTTGAGAAGTTATTTACAAATGTATTTTTATGATCAGTAATGAGTGTAATTTTTCCCCCATATCAAATACATGAAAACATATTTCATAATTAAAAGATTATGGCATATACAAGTGATACGTCACATATGTAAATAATTTGCTATGCATATATGTGACCCATTGAGCACAAAACCAGTCATTAGAGTCAATTTAGTGAAATTGAGATTTATGCATCATCTGATTTCCATTGATGTATGGTTTGGACAATATTTGTAAATCTGGAATCTGAGGGTGCAAAAACATCTAAATATTGAGAAAATCACCTTCAAAGTTGTTCTTAGCAATGCATATATTACTAATCAATAATTAAGTTATTTACAGTAGTACATTTACATGATCTTAATATCTAATGATTTTTGTCATAATAGAACATGTATAATTTTGACCCATACAATATATTATTGGCTATTGCTACAAATATACCTGTGCTGCTTATGACTGCTTTAGTGCTCCAGGGACACATACGTCTAATTTGTATATAACACAATTAAAAAGACATGTCTCCCATATTAATAATGATACACGGCAATACATGTATTATACATACATAAACATATATTTTTGAATGAGGTAGACTTATGTCATATATGAAATTGTTCAATTTTCTAATAGGATTCATAAAAGGATAGGCACATATAAAAGATGTATTTGACATCTCTGCATGGCTCAGGTGTAATGTGTCTGTAACGGTGCTGCGGTCATGTTCTCAGGTGTTTGTGGAGCGGTCCTGTGGTTTACCTTGATGTCAGGACTCGTCTCATCATCAGCAGCTGTGTCCTGCTCTTTGAAGCCGGGTTCTGTCTGCTGGCGAGACCGTGTCTGAGGTGAGGCGGCGCTCGTGTCGACGGGCTGCGGGCTGAACTCAATACCGTCCAGATTAAACTCGCTCTGAGCGTCAGAGGCGACCGGCGAGGGTCCATCAGTGCTCTCGAGGTTCGGCGGCGTCTCACACACGGAGGCTGCTGGACCCGGATCGGGCCGCTGGGTCAGAGCCGCGGGGTGAGACAGCGGCTTCAGCACATGCTGAGCTCCACGCGTCACCATCACAGGAACATTCACCTTATAGAAATGCCCTGAGGAGAGAGTCACGCTGCCATTTCAGATTGTTTACATCAGCACCGAGCGGTTAGTGGACTCTTCAGCGCCATCTCTGTCTGTTTACAGCTTCTGCAAATCTCCTTTCAGATGATCTACTGACATCACAAATATTTGCTTAGTGTAACTAAAATGTTGTTTATCATAATTCTCCACGCTTTACATTTAGAAAATTGCTGGGTTACAGGCGGACAGTGGAGAAGTATTTGTGACCCTGGTTTGACCTTCTAACTCTAGCACTCTGTGTGTGTGGTGTGTGTGTGTGTGTGTGTGTGTGTGTGTGTGTGTGCGCGTGCAAGAGAGAGTGTGAGAGTATGTGTGTTTCGTGTGTGTGAGTGAGAGTACGTGTGTGTGTGTGCGTGTGTTTGAGAGAGTGTGCAAGATAGAGTGTGCACGAGAGTGTGTATGTGCGTGCGTGTGTGTGAGTGTGTGTATGTGCGTGCGTGCGTGCGTGCGTGTGGTGTGTGTGTGTGTGTGCGTGCGTGCGTCTGTGAGTGTGTGTGCGCGTGAGTGTCTGTGAGTGAACGTGAGCATGCGTGTGTGAGACAGTGTATGTCTGTCTGTCTGTCTGTCTGTCTGTCTGTGCGTGTGTCTGTCTGTCTGTGCGTGTGTCTGTGCGTCTGTCTGTGCGTCTTCTGTGCGTCTGTGTGTGTGTCTGTCTGTCTGTCTGTGCGTGTGTCTGTCTGTCTGTCCGTGTGTCTGTCTGTCTGTCTGTGCGTGTGTTTGTGCGTGTGTCTGTCTGTCTGTCTGTGCGTGTGTCTGTCTGTCTGTCTGTCTGTCTGTCTGTCTGTCTGTCTGTCTGTGCGTGTGTCTGTCTGTCTGTCTGCGCGTGTGTCTGTCTGTCTGTGCGTGTGTCTGTCTGTCTCTGTGTGTGCGTCTGTGCGTGTGTGTGTGTGTCTGTCTGTCTGTGTGCATCTGTCTGTGCATGTGTGTGTCTGTGCGTGCGCCTGCCTGCCTGCGTGCGTGAGAGAGTGTGAGTGTGTGTGTGTGTGTGTGTGTGTGCGAGCGTGCGTGTGTGTGTGCGTGTGTGTGTGTGTGAGCGTGCGTGTCTGACCTGAGGCAGTCTGTAGAGTGACACCTGCAGGAATCTGCACCGGATACGTGATTCCAGCCGGCAGAGAGAAGGTCGCGACTGAACCACAGCTGCTCTGAAACACATACAGAGTCTGTACACTTTCATTTCACTCAGAAACCCATAAAACTTCCCCGGAGCAGATCCGCATCTACAGGAGTCCAGCCAGAGCTTAACGGAGAACCTGCATTACTTCATATTAACCCTGTAAAGCCTGACATACTGTATGAAATAGTCAGAAAAACTCAACAGTATATTAAACCTTACAAAATGTGTTATGTCCTCTTCATTTGACACTAACTCAAGCACTCTATTCTAAATTCTATTTTATCTACTGTTTTTTTTTTTCAAAAGACAACACTTGACGGTCTGTGTGTTGACTTACTGCTTTAGAGGAGAAACTCGGCACATTCTGAGCTGCTGGAATCACAACTGAACAGACAGGGAAATATTAAATACATATGAACACATAAAAACAGACAAACACATAAGTTCATGGTCTCTGATCAAACTACGCGATCACACAGATTGACCTGCTAGTGTTACAAACATGTCAGTCTAGAGCGTTTCTCTTGATGGTGTGTGTGTGTGTGTGTGTGTGTGTGTGTGATGATTGCATTGGCTGTGTGCTGAAAACACTGTGATTGAGACGCAGAACAGACCGGGTGGGTTATGGAGAGCCTGCGTGTAGTTCCCTGGAAGCTGAAGAACAAAACTGGACGGATTGTTGTCTTTGATGAAACCCTCCACAGCCTTCGACTGAACGACCTTTGACTCCCAGAGCTGAAACACACACACGTGCATGCAAGCACGCACAGCACACACACACACACACACACACACACACACACACAGACACACACACACACAGACAGACAGACACACACACACGTTTACTCATGGTAATTCTACTAAAACTATGGTTATACAAATCGTAATCAATATGGCAAAACAACACAGTTACTATATTTACTAACAATATAAATTATAATGGTTTCCACTACAAATACCAGTACAAACCATCAACATTCAATCATTAAAAAATGTTCTTCTGTACTGTGTTTTGGGACATATTCCATTATAATGTTTTGGTTTTAACAAGTCACCAACAGAAAGTGACACATTGAGAGCAATACAAGTCCCATTATAACCAGTAGAACCATTACAAACTCTGCTGGTTGAGTTGGGTTTTCAGCAGTCGTGGTCACATCATCATATGTAATATGAATAGATGACTGTTACCTGTCTGAGGTGGTCCAGCACTCGTTCCTCCACTCCTTCATCACAAAACAGCTCTCTGATGCTCTCAATCACATCCTCAATGACGGACAGATACAGCTTGGGCTGATCGATCAATCAATCATTCAATCAATCACATCTCCATCTCCATCGCTTCACAGAACTAAACGCGTTGGACTCACCAGACTGTTAGCGTTGGACAGCATCATGCCTTCGACTCACACAGCTGGCCGTCAATCACACAGTCAACGAGACTCTGATGCTGCACACTGACTCACACATGAGCACGCGACGAGGAAACAGCACGCGACCAGGTGGGGAAAACAGCACAGGGGAGACGGGGGGAAGAAACACAGCACGCGACCAGGTGGGGAAGAACACAGCACGCGACCAGGTGGGGAAGAACACAGCACGCGACCAGGTGGGGAAGAAAACAGCACGCAACCCGGTGGGGAAGAACACAGCACGCGAAAGGCGTCACAAACTAGTTTCCGTGATACAAATAAATATATATATATATACTTTTTATTCGTTCTGTCTTGATTTTCAAGACAGAAGTGGTGTATGTTACATAATCTGTCATCTTTACTTATTTATTAATCAAGCCTCTGTTCAAAATCTGATTGTAATTTAATTGTTTCCGTAGGCCTAAAAAAAAGTATCACAAAATATTATTTTCAAAACGATCCGATATTTAAAAAGTTATAGTGATTTTATATTTTAGGAGACTAATGTTTTTAAGCAATTAATTTTTAAATGTAATATGCAAAATGATAAAGCAATACGGTTCACCGAGTTGTAGGCCACCGTTGATAGTATGTGGTTCACATGGCTCTGTGATAGATCTGTTTTGGCTTGTATTGTCCCTTCTATCTCTCCTGCTTGTGTGTGTGTGTGTGTGTGTGTGTGTGTGTGTGTGTGGTGGGGGGGGGGGGGAGCTTATTTCATGTACAGGTGCATCTCAATAAATTAGAATGTCGTGGAAAAGTTAATTTATTTCAGTAATTCAACTCAAATTGTGAAACTCGTGTATTAAATAAATTCAATGCACACAGACTGAAGTAGTTTAAGTCTTTGGTTCTTTTAATTGTGATGATTTTGGCTCACATTTAACAACCCACCAATTCACTATCTCAACAAATTAGAATACCTCATAAAATCAATACAA
>QVTF01007220.1:0-26136 GCA_003573665.1 Oxygymnocypris stewartii | reverse complement strand
TTTACATTGTTTTGAATTGCAATTACATATATTAAAAAAAAACTCAATCCAGGAAATGAGTTCAATTCGGTTCTAAATCCTGCATAACCCTGATGTTTACATGAACTCAATGCATGTTGTTTGTTGGACACCCTAAATAATTTTTTTCCACATGAATCTAATATATCTAAAATAAATACATTCAGCACAGGTCTGAACCTCTGTAGCACTGAAGAGGGTGTAGGATTATGGGTTTGGATGTCTTTTCTAGAGGTATGATTGCAAGTAAATTGAAAGCATGTCACAAAGCACAGTTTTGGTCTACGTCTACATGCGCAGCTGAGGTGCTTTATTATCCACCCGAGGCTATGGATTTTCTTTTACTAACAGCCTGAATTTGAACCAGGAGCAGTGAGAACATTAGTATGGCCCAAAGGTTCTTCAGCAAGAATGAACCACCTGGGTCTCCCTTTCAAACCAGCTTTAAAATGCTTCTCTTCTGGGAGGCTTTTAGCTGGCCTATTTGCACTTGAACACTTCTGTAGGAAACGTAGATGGACCTCTACTTAAAAGGTTGCGTCTAGTATAGTCATGGACAGCAATCTTTGAAAAGCTATAGCTCATACATTCTGCCAAAACATTAAGAAACCGCGTTTGCTGATTTACTCCATTTTTAGTTGACAACTGTTTATTATGTGCTTTGTGTGCCCCATGAATGCAAGAAGCTGGATTCTAGATGCATGTATTTTTTTTCACACGTTAACCTTTAAAAAGTGCTCTGTTTTGTTTGGTTATTAAAAATAAATTACACTCATGGTCCGAAATTAAATACATTTTTAATTTGTAAAGAAAATAAAACCCACAGGTGTGCGTGCGTGTGTGTGTGTGTGTGCGTGTGCGTGCGTGCGTGTGTGCGTGCGTGTGTGCGTGTGTGTGTGCGTGTGTGTGTGTGCGTGTGCGTGCGTGTGTGCGTGCGTGCGTGTGTGTGTGTGTGTGTGTGTGTGTGTGTGAGCGGAAAAAGCTGTAACAGGAAATTAGAGGAGACATGCATGTTTGAGCGGGTCCCCCTAAGCGGTGCTGGAGGTCAAGACAGAGGGCCTGTCTACATTAGTTTTACTGGCACACCTCCAAAACCTTCCTTGCCCCTTCAGACTTCCTTTATTACTTCCCTGTACTGCTTAAAGTCTATACAGATGAGTAAAGCTCAGGCTCATACATCATAAACCCTGGTCAGAGTAGATGTCTTTTTAATTTGATGCAAACAAGCATGGCTGAAGTACAATATGTTCATCATGTCGTACTCATCTATGTAAAACTTTTCTGAATGTGTATGTTATTACGTAAACATCCAATAAAAATGTATCAACAGCTGTGACAGATTTTTCAGATTCAGAAACGATGACTTTTTCTGATTTATTAAAAGAACAAATGTATTTGTGAATTAGACTGTACTGGTCATGCTGTTATACATATTAAACACTTACAAATGTCTGCAAGATATTTGACCCTAATTTGTTGAAAACCACTGTCATATTTATTTTACCTCAATATGTCTGTCTGCAGTGCTTCTGTTAAGAAACTAAACTGACACTCATTGCATACCTCACCCTCATTGTTTAGTGTCGTTCTTGCGTGATTGAATGCGCCTAAAAGTAGTGCGTTTGCTAACCTGATATTTCCCTGCAACCTTATCCCATGTCTTTATCCCAGCGTCAAACCCACCTGAGCCGTCGCACAAGAGAGTCTCAGAGCTGTAATTTAGCCCATGTCTACATGAAAGGACATGCTTGGCTATTGTAAACACTCAGATGTGACCTCTTAAAACAGTGTCATACAGAAGTGATGCATTTCAGAAAGGGACCCTAGACCTCCTCCTTTCATAAAACTGGTGTTTCAGGGTCGTTTTTTTGGCCTGTAAAATACAGAAGGTGTTTTTGGCAGATGCTAGTCCCCTGCCTACCTGAAAAAAGTCTTGAAGGACATAGATTGAATGACAAGATTGTAGAGTGACAGTGAATGTTTTGTTTGGGTTCATTTCCCTCTTCAGTAAAATGAAAAGACTTTTTCCAGTGCTTTCTGCAGAATATTGTTCAATCTTTCCACCTGTGATGCAATCTCAATTTCATCCAGTGGGGTTTTCAGGCATTACAATTTGTGAAGGCGTTCATAAAAACAACACAGTGAAACATGCCCTGTATGGTTTTCAATGGGCCGTAATGCTCTTCAAGCATCTGTGAAGGATTTCTGTGGAAGAGAGCAATTCTTGTATGTGGAAATATTCCAGGAATGGAGGTAAACAGTCCGTAATGAGATCTCTAAACAAAGACGTCTTTTATCCATGCCTGGGTCTGATCAAACCATTGGTCTGACTGTTACTTGACCCGTGTTCATGTCATGTTCTTTCTTAATACGTTTTTTCCATAAAGTCACACTATGAAAGATACAATCAGCTCTGCTTAAAGCCGATTATCCAGTTTAATTTGGCATGAAGATGTCGAGATATTCTTCGCCTTGAGATGGCTGAATTATTTCATAATAAAGTCACAAGGCGAGTCATTAGGGAAGAAAGAAAAATCATAAGACATTTGAAAAACATGCATGCGGTCGTCCACATGTGCAGCTTCTTGTGAGGCGTGCGTGCAGGCGTGTACACTAACCAAGCAAATCGGTTTCCAGCCAATGCTCTTCTTTTACTGGAAACGGTTAAGTGAAAAAGCACTTGAGGGAACATTATCCGAATGAAAATATTGACAGTATGCCTTTACACCACCTTGCCACTATGGCCACGACGTCAAAACAAGAAGTCAGGTGTGACGGTAGAAGAGGGCCTGTCAAACTGGGATTGTTCCCGCGAGTTAAACGTGATAGGAAAGCCAGTTCCAGGTACATAAAGAGGGGGGCAAGAAAGCACAAGAGCTCTTTCAGACCCATGTTATGCTTCTTGGGCCGTTGAATGATTCCCATTCATCCGTTTCCTCTTCCACTGAAAAGTAATCAGTTACTCGCTGAAAGATGATATTATATGCTCCTAATGTCATACGGGTCTGAAGCAGGTTCATGCCTGATAGCATTGTTAGAGAACATCTTTATTTGTGCTCTACCATGGCGAAATGCCCGCTACCCCAAATGGCTTTCGCCCATGTTGTTTGGCCTGTTTTTTTTTTTTACCTTTTCATTCGCTTTTCTCCTCCTGTTTCACCTCCTGCTTTTCTCTGCGGACTGTAAATCAGGAGAAAAGCAGCTGGCAGTGCTAATAGAGGATGCTCTCCTGCAGGGTAACAAAAAGGTATTGTTGGGTTTGTAAGGGCATTATGCAGCTAAATAAAGCTGACATGCTGAGGTGGAATTATTGCCCATGCTGAGCCTGGCGCTGCCCCGTGAAGCGAGGCTGAGAGTCGGCTGGAAAGAAACCAGAGCCGGAGAACCTGAGAGAGAATGGGCTGCCATTCCAGAATGCTCTATAATGACGGCTGTTCTTCTAGTCATCAGTTCTTGTGCTCTTCCTGAAAGGAATGTCGCTTTGAGTTATACCATGGTACTGAGTAGGGATGCTCAAAATACTGGTGCCATATTGTCTTGTTTGTACATTTGTTATTATTATTGGCTCGAAATGGCTGAAATTCGCTATCTAAAATATAACCAATCCAAACCCTGCTTTGAGGTTAATCTAATAAGAACCCAAAACGTGGACTGACTGTATGACCATTTATGGGTGTTTCTCATATTTCGGCTTTTACTCCAAAGGCCAAGGAATCGAGATTTGTCTGTTATATTGGCCTGCAAACGGAGTCTCCGCTGATTCAACACCCTGCTGAGCCGTAAGACGAATCTTTATTAGAGCAGACAGCCATTGTCTGCAGTCATCTAGATAATTGCAGCGCTGGGTCCTCTTCTCTAATCAATCCAGACAGCTGCCTCCGTGCCTGCCGCGTTTGCCAACCGTGCAGCTCAAGCTAATTAATGAAATGATGAGCCGTTTGGGCACAACGTGGTACCACACAAACAATCTGGGACGCTTGGAAATGCCCAGCCCACATCAGAGGTGCAGATAAATTAGTGAAGAGCTTGTATTTTCCATCGCTGTCTTAAAACCCAATGTTGCAGAAGTACTGCATACTGTTAAAGGAATAAAACTTTTTCATCCAGAAAGCAGTGCTGCTGTTATTTGCTCACCTTCTTGTTGATCTAAACCAGTATGACTGACCTTTTTTTTCATAGAGCACAAAGGAGAAAATGTGAAAACATGCTCTGGTTTTAGTTATATGAACATGACACTTGGATTCAAATGGTGCTAAATTAGTTTGTGTTATTCATTGATAGTCTTCCCCTGCAGTGACTTAATACAATTTGAATAATAAATGAATCATTTAGACTGAATCAATTAATTGAAAAGGTTTGACTCAAAATGATTTGCTCACAAATCAGACATCGCTAGTTTTCTCAGTGGTTGATTTTTGTATAACATTTCAGTTTGTTTCTTCAGATGGGGACTACCTTTATGATACTTTTTGAAGCTTAAAGTTACATTAATTTCAATTGCATTGAAAAGAGTGACCAGCAGTCTTCAGAGTTTCTCATTTAGTATTTATACAGGTTTAGAACAACATGTTTTCATTTTTGGGTGAACAATGTCTTTAACATTATATAGTTTCTGTGAACTCAATGAAGCCATTTTTCGTAGCTGTGAAAGTCAGGGCGAATAAAAGTTAATCTGACATCATGTTTGTTCCTCAAGTCATTGCGTCTAATTTTGAGCTTATAACCTTAAACCCCCCCCCCCCCCCCCCCCGCCCCAGTCTTCATTCTGTCCGTCAGTAATCACGCATGGCATGAAACAGGATGGCATATGCCGTCTGAGCCATATGGGCACAGTGTGAGTCTGTTCCCAGCATGGGCAAGCAGTGGTTCATGGAGGGCACGGAAATCTTCCAGATCTCTGAAATAAACTGTAGGTGCTCACAGATTTTCTGTGTTGGCTTCGCCAGCCAACATGTTGCAGCTTAACACCCGGAGTGCTCTGGTGCCACCTTGCCCTGTCCCGAACAGAGATGGAAATAGAGGACCGATGTCTTCGCACCAGCTGTCATTGGCCCTTACATTGTCTTGAAACGCACAGGCTGTTTTTGCTTGTCTGTTTTCTCAACAGGGATGGGTTTACAGGAGCTTCAGCTAAACTTCTCCTAGAGAAATACGGTATGTTTATGCATCTGTAGGGAAGCTTATACAACAGTACTGTGAAATGGTAACTGCATATAATACCACACCGTGACATAAAGCAAAACATATGCCATCAGGTGTACAGCACTGTAAGAGAGTGTGACCTACATGCATATTCTTTTTTTACATTTAATGTCTACTGGTCTAATTTTGATGTATTTATTAGATTATGCTCACCAAGGCTGTCTTTATTTGAAATATTATTTGAAAAATATATTACAAACACCATATATGTGTGTGTGTCTGTGTGTATATATGTGTGTATATATATATATATATATTATTTGTATTGTAACATTTTAAAGTGTAAAGTGTAATTTATTTCTGTTATGGCAAAGTAGAATTTTCAGTTGAAATTACTCCAGTCTTCAGTGTCACATGATCTTTCAGAAATATGCTGATTTGGTGCTCAATTAATATTGGTAGTTGGTTATTAATAATGTTTTTATTACTTTATATTTTTGGAAATCTTGATACATTATTTTTGTGGAAAAATTATATATTTACATTTATAAAATATATATAAATTTATATAAATACATATTTGATAATTTGTTAAATAATGTATCATGTGTATTACCATGTGAAATTAGGTAAAAATATATTTTAATGTACCGTATTGACCCGATATATGATTGTTTTTTCATGGAAATCCATGTGAAAAAACGCGGTCGTCTTATATTCAGGGTCTAGACTTCGACGTGTCAATAATACACCCACAACAATAGGTGCGTCAAAAAACAGGTCAAATGAGTGTGCCATTAAATGTATGTGTGTTCGCGAGTGAAAACAAAAGAGTCTTGACTGTCTGATGGGAGCAAACTTCCTCTGAAAGTGATTTTAATACGTAAGACAGTACCCAGATGTGAAGACTGCATTAAGATTTCACTTCTACTGTTAATAACATGTTGGTAGGCTAGCCCACTGTGAGATGGATAGCCTCAATATTATATCATTCAGATGAGCTACCTGTTATTTTTATGGTATATCAAAAAGTGTATATTTTTAAATGTGATTTTTGGTACATTTACCTGTATTTACCATACGTTCAAAACAAAAATGAAAATAGGAAAAAATGCAATATGTTTGAAAAAGTGTTTGTTTGTTTTTCTCAGTAAAACACAAGATTTGGTTTTCAAAGTCTTTTTCCAAAAGGTACATCTTGAAATGGGGGGGGGTTCGTCTTATAATCAGGTCAATACAATAGAAGCTATACTACTAAAATATTATCTCAAAAGAAAACACTAATAATGTAAATATATGGTCACCAATATATTGTACATCTCTAGATGGTGTTTTTCACTATAAATTAATTCATCACATTTTGACCGCTGCGATACAATATTCAGGCGTATTATCAACATATCTCAAGCCAAAATCTCTTTCATTAGCTAGAACCCACGCAGTTGTGATTTAGATGTTTTCTCTGTTCTTTGCTGGCACAATGAAATGCAGATCCCAGTGGATTTGACTGGTAAAGAGGAGAGAATCTCCTGACTGGATGCCGCTAATCTGTGAAAAGATGACAGCTCTCCATGCAGCACCTGTTCAGGAGATAAATTCCTGTGTCTTATTCTGTTTGTTGACTTCATCAGCTGGAGGCGGCTTTTAGTTTGTTACTTGAGGTTTTTATTTCTGTTTTTGTGCATGGGCATTAATGTTTATTTTTGGCGCACAGTGTTGATGGAGAGATATACCACAGGGTTTGCGAGGGAAATGAACTCACAATGTGTATTGTTAGGCTTGAGTTCTCTCGGCAGAAGGCAGTGTGGTGTGCGAGTATTTGCAATAAGCATCAATGGCCCCTGGTCATTTGAAAGAATTTGCATCCACTGCTGCCTTATCATAAGACCCTGTTTGCATATGAGCTGTTTTTATTACATTTAAAATAGAGACGGACTAAGACGTAAATCCATAATCTCCCATTTGCATGTTCAACAGAAGACGGTTGAGAATATTGTTGTAAGGGGGGTGAGGGGGCTTAATAGTCTGGAAATATGCACGGCTGCGTCGCAATTCATAGTGTGCAACATTAGGATTAGTGTTTCTCGAGCGTTATGTTGAAAATAGTGTGTTGATGATGATGCTTTGTATTTTAGAAGTATGCATGCGTGAATGCTTTGTGCTAATATTAACAACATTTCCTTGCACTGCAATGGAGTCTGTCTGTCTGTCTGTCTGTCTGTCTGTCTGTCTATTTCTATGTTGATCGACCCATCCATCTATCGTTCTATCAATCCATCTCTCTCTTAAAACTTTAAAACAAAGTTTAGCATTTTTAAACAAGGCTTTGTCAAGCCAAGATTTTGTCTTGACAAACTCTGCTTTTCTGGTTAAATATTTGGGGAAACTCCTGTGAAAAATCATTATAGAAAATTCCTTCAAAACAGCACATTGAGGCATATTTTTAGAGAGTTTAGAAGGTGTTTTTCTTTGTTTGTTTTTTATAACTGAATTCAAATTCCAAAACTTAAATTTAAAAGATGTTGTCAAATCCAATTTCATACTATCAAAGTATGAACTGTCCCATTACTAGTGAAATATGTACTTAAGATAGTCATGAACAAAATTTCAAAGGAAGTTTTTACTCAATGTGCATGCCTGTATATCATGTGCTGATGATTTAGTTGTCATTAAATTCATTTCCTTGCTATTATTTACCCGACTGTCGATCATAAGTAGATTATAAAAGTCACTTATAATATGATAATTGTTTTCAGAATGCTGGAAAGAATATTCTCTGGAAGCTACAGCCATCTGTCTACACTTTCTTCTTCATGTCAGTGTGTGTGGTGTGTGTGTGTGTGTGTAACGGCTATAGTACGGCAGCTCTCCAGATGTTCCAATACGGCTGTCTGAGCCTGAAATGAGGTCAGAGGTCAAGGATATCTTAGTGGAACAGCTGTGGGGCGATGCTGGGGTCATCCGTCATGAGTATGCACACCCTGCCGACACTGCTAGTGGTTTCTACCGCAGTAGGCACGTGTTGAGGCCAGAGTCTCTTGAGAGATTGTACCATGAGAGAAGCAGCAGGTTAGAGGATAGATCAATAGTCTGCTGAAGTGTCATCTGGTGAACAGGGATGCCAACACCTCCCAAGGGAGTGTCACTCCCTCCTCAGAATGCGACCTTTGACCTCTACAAATCTGTGGGTGTTCCTGAGGGCGCTCTTTTCTGTGTGTCTAATAGCTCTGCTGTGATTTCAATCAATCTTAAGGGGCTCTTTTGTTGCCTGTTCTATGTTACAGATTGAAAATGCTGTTCTGTTCGACGCTTGAGAGCACTGGAAGGCATACAATGGCATGGCAAGAATTGTAGTCCTTGTACAATTATTTAAATGGTTACCAACTCTACTAAGCATTATTATCTTCTTCCTCTTTCTTTTCCTCTTCCTCTTCCATTCTTCTTCTTTATAATAAAAATAATAGATTTTTTTTTGCTGCACCATTTGTGCTGTAATAGCTCACATGCATTATAAAAATATATATATATTATGAATATAATTCATATTTATGATGATGGTGATAAATAACTTTTTTGTTAGTAGTATTATCTTAATAATAATGACAATAATAATAGTGTTTAGTTTGCTGCACCATTTGTGTTAAATAGTAACACAAGAGCACATGCTTAATAATAATAATAATAATAATAATGTCTTATTAATAATAATTGGTTTTTTGCTTGTTTGTTTTGCTAATCCTGTTTGCTTTCATTATTTCACTAAAGCGCATTTTACTGTGTGCAAACAATTAACGTAGTCTTTTACATATGTGAAAGATGTATTACTCTTATCTGTGACCAAAAATGAGCAGTATTTTAGGAGTGACCGCACTGGCTCCTCCATCTGTCCTGCAGTGAGCGCGCTTCTCTTCAGACCACAAGAGCACCCATTTCTCTTTGGTCAACTTTAGATTGAGTGGCCATGTAAAAGTTGCTAATACTTACATATTTCAGATGATAAGCCATATTTGAGGTCGATGACCTCAATGTCGCTGCCTGATGTAATGCTTTACCATAGAATAACTGTTAATAATAATAATGTTTTATTTTTAAACCACCTTTCAAGAACCCAAGGTCACTTTACAAAGAATACAAGCAATTGGCAAACATAATACACCAAACAGTCAGAGGGAGCAATCATACAAACAAGTGTGACAACAAGGAACTACAGTTAATTAACAACAACAGGTCTCGCAATCATATGATGAAAGTTGATGAAAGGGGAAACAGAGAGGTAGAAGAGTTATTTAGAGAACAAAGTGAATAGATGAGTTTTAAGTTGAGACTTAAAGGTCTGGAGAGAGGAGGCGGCACGAACATTATGGGGCAGCTTATTCCATAGCTTAGGGCCTATAATACAGAAAGCTCTGCCACCCACCGTAGAGAGTTTATACTTGGGCACAACAAGCAAGTTATCATTGCTAGACCTGAGAGTCCGTGCAGGAACATATGGTTGCACTAACTCAACTAGGTATTGAGGTGCGAGGCCATTATAGGCCTTATAAAACTAAAACTAAGAGTTTGAACTGAATAAGTTTGGGCACAGGAAGCCAGTGAAGTTGGTGAAGGATGGGAGTTATATGCGCAGATTTTTTATTAAATGTAAGGACTCGAGCAGCAGAGTTTTGCACCATTTGGAGACGATTAATAACTTTGGCAGGTAAGCCGCTATATAAGGTGTTACAGTAGTCCACTGTTAAACTGTTAAAGATCTGTTTGTTTTTTTGTTTGTTTTTCTGCAACTAATACAATTTTGGTCAACTATTAGGGGGGCAGCCCTTATAGCAATACACTAAAACTACTTTGAACACCAAGCAAGCACCAATCTAAGACCCTAAAGTAACAGTGGCAATGTTTGAATGGGTAAGCAGTACAAATCTACTCCATTAACCCTGAAGTTGGTGTGTTGTGAGCGGGCACAGTAAATCTATCACTGACCTTGGTGTTGGATAATGAGGTCTTGTTTGTCTCCGAGAATATTTTGCCTTGAGACCTGTCAAGTTGTCAGAAATGAAAGTTTAAAGGAGTCACAAGTTTATTTGGCACTGTCTTCTCATTAAAAGATTCCTAAGGCAGAATTGCAGAGCCAACAGTCACAATGTGAAATGTTTTGAGAAAATTGAAAGGCGTACATCTTTAATGTGGCAACTTGCCCTATCTGTATTCTGACGTGTCTTACAGTGAGGCTGACACGTTAACAATTTACCGCAACCAAAAATTGACAAGAATTTCGCCGGTGACAACCTCGCCCGAGCTAAGACAAGCACCGCCACTGGCAGCAGCGTGACATCAACACCGGCTGCCCGGCGCTCATTTCCAATGACATTGTGTCACATTTTGTGTGAAATGATTACGCCCACATTCCAGACTGGGAAGAAGTCCCTTCGTTACTTACAGCAGGCATCCAGATGAGCCGATACATTCACAGGACCCTTTTTTTAATGAGAAAGAAGCCAAGCTTGTATGTCTTGTCCTGCCTGCTGGCTGCCATTACGGCCCATTAGAATCATCATTAAGAGAGCGCGCAGGACCAATTGTGCCTAAAGTGCCACGGAGCGCTAGCTGAGGAACCTGACTACCACTGTCCGCTTTCACCGCACAAACGTGCCTCGGAGACCGGTTTCCAAGGCAACGTCACCGACGGGTGACGTATTTCTTCTCTGTGCTTTGTAGGAAAAGGCAAGCAAGACGGGTTATCCATGAGTGCATCCGTTTAGACCTTTGTGAACAATGGGGTAGAAGTTCTCATTTCACGCTAATCTTGCACGAGGCTCTGCCCTACAAATCCTAACCACTGCTGTTCCCGGAAAACCCTTCAAAATCCAACCCAGAGCTGAAAAGGCAGACAAGCTCCACCACCTACGTGCTTAAAAGGACAGTTTTCTTTGTAAGAACACGTTCTGTTGGGCTCGTTTTAGGAGGTTGCTTCACATTCGGCAGGGGAGAAATATGTCAAGAACTCAAGCTAGCATTTTTATTCCTCAATTATTGGTGTCCCATTAATGATTAAGTGCTATGTTAATACAGCGCAGATATTCCATTAGGAGCTCCGGTCTGAGGTTTTAATGGCCTGGGAGAGAGTATGTGTACTGCAGGCTTTCAAAGTCTTTGTTTAAGGTTGCACTAAGCTGTTAGGAATGAGGACTGCCATTAAATGTGCTAATTAGTGGCCTGTAGAAGATATTTTTTAAAATGACTCTCTACTTCTCTCCATCTTTCCGTTCTGTGTTCTTTTCTAGCACTGTTGGCAATCAAATAGGCATTTGTAATTGGTGAAACAGGTGTATGCTGACAATACAGTGTTTTTATCTTAGGACGATATGCAATAAATGATTGATCAGTATGGACTTTTCCTTGGTAGATTCTCAATCTTTTTCGGTCCCCTTAGGATTTTTGGTTACACACAGTGGTCGGCTAAAATATGTTTGTCAATGCTGATGCCCTAGAGAGCAGATTGACCAACTGGTGATATCAATATTTATAATTTTATGATAAGAGTAGATGAGTATTGTGGGTGTGTGTGGATATTGGATATAGCCATTGGATATTATAGATGGATTTTATGATGCACCACTCCTTTTCTTACCCTTGATTATTTTACTTTGCATTTACATGTTGTATGACTATAGTCTGTTAAAATGCTGCGTCTCAATGCTTTTTTTCTTGCACTGTGCTCCGATTAACTGAGTAAACGCAGAAAGTTCCTCTGTACAAAGACTCTGGCAGTGTTACCCAAATCCCTGGAAATCTCTTGTGAGAAAGAGAGAGAGAGGGTGGGACCTCTGAAAAGGCCAGTATAAAGGGTGCATGATCCCTTTCACAGCACAATTGAAACATAATTATTTCATGGCAGACTGTGTGCTCTGTAAATCTATGAATGAGAACGGCATTTAACTTTAATTAGCTCTGATTTATTCATTCTGACTGGATTGCTTGCAGAAAATTGGATCATCTGATTATAGTCAAGCATGAAAATGACCTGATTAAACACTTCATAAAACCCATGGAGAGAGAAAGAAACGTGGAAAGAAAAGAAACCTGGGATGAAACGATAAAGGGGAGATAAGATAGATGAGGGTTCTGAGAGGAAGACAGTCAGACATGTGGATGTGTTTGGTTGTCTTGGCGTATGCCCAGCGTTATGCACAGTGGGTGAAGAAGGCATCGCAGCTGGTTTCTGTTCATCCTGCTGCAAACTAATGGACGGATTGGCAAACCAATCCCACGCTATAGGTTACATGTCGACAGCTGCGCCAAACTGCTTGTGCATTTGATTTGAGATGCTCCCATGCACCTGAGCAAAATAACCCCTATGGCACTTTCACTATCCTGTGGTGTGAACTGTCCTTTACAATTGGAAGAATTGCATGGTTATTCTAAACAACTGAGGTCCTCCAGCTACTGTATATCAATAAAAGCATATAAACTACGTTTGACATCTGCATTAAATACAGAAACTAAATATATACAGAAACAGATTTGAAAACTCTCTTTGTGTCTCTCTTCTAGTTACTCCAACGAATGAGAATCTTGGGTCCAAAACTTCCAGCTCGAATAAAGTGTCTGGACTTCAGCGTAGCCAGGAACAGAGTAACGACATTTCGTTTGTCCCGCCGATCTCAAGTCCGACTCCAGCATCGCCCCCTACGGGGTCTCCTGCCCCTGCTGCGGCGGCAGCACCCCGTACCTAGACCGCACCCAAACCCTCTCGCTATCAAGAAGGAATCTGTGCCCCCTAACCCCACCCCTTCCCTCCTGAGGAACCAATCATATTCACTGGAGCACAGAGTCCCGCCCCTATCGCACCACAGCCAGCCAGTCATCAGTCATCATCATTATCCTTCACTGTACAGCAGTCTTCACGAAAATCAGGTTTGTAACTTTTTTTACAAAAACTTAACCCAATGGTGGGTTTTCGTTAAATGTGAGCCAAAAACCCACCAATTGTTGCCACAAGTTCTTCTGGATTTAGTCTGTCTTGGTTTGTTCTGTTTCTTCATGTTATTCCAGACAGACTGATGATGATGATCAGATCTCTGTGCGGAGCAAACAATAATCTCACTGGTTATTACAATTAATGGCAAAATGAATGTTTGGAAATGTAAACTGATATTTCCGACTGACCACACTCCAGCAAAAGATGGAAATAACTGACTTAAAACCACTTTTTTTAGCTGCTGAAAAGACAAGTGTTCTAATAATTTTGGCGACCATTGTATTTACACATTTTTTATTTATTATATTTACATGATTAAATATTGTTTCTCTCTCAACAAAAACCTGAAAATTGACAGCTATAAATTCATAAGCTCCCCTAATATAAATATTGTTTCTCATATACTGTTTTTCCTTTCTAATCACAGCAACAACCCTTCCACGCTTCCTCCAAAACACCACCTGCCTCACTCCCCTCATCACCTCCGCGGCCTCCCGTCTCCTGCTCCTCCTCTTCCTCTCTCCATAGCCGGTCTGCCCTCCTCCCACTACTCCCTTCACTCGCCCTCTCACCTCTCCAGCCATCCGGCCATGTTCGCCACCCCTGCTACACTGCCTCCTCCACCCACCTTACCGACCAACAGCCTGGTGGTGCCAGGACACCCTGCCGGACCACCTTATCAAGGTGAGAACCCCTTCATTGAGATTTAAACTGTTTTATGGCATAGTTAGTCAAATTTTTGAATATTTTGGACAATAGGTTTCTTCAGTTCTGCAATATGATTTTTTTTTTTTATAAATATATAACTTGCGTAAGGTTGCTTACAGGCGAGAGTATGCACTGCAAATTGAAAGTGTGAAAGATGTAAAAATCTTAAAGGGATAGTTCACCCAAAATGAACATTCTGTCATCATTTACTCACCCTCAAGTAGTTCCAAACCTGTGTAAATGTCCTTGTTCTGCTGAACACTAGGGGTGTCGAAATTAATAGTTTCTACGGTGCATCGCTATAACAGACGCAGGACGATTCGGTATCAGTTCAGTGATAGACCATAACTGGTTATATAATGCACTGAAGCTTTTCATTCAGGCGAGAAGCAAGTGCGCGTATAATTAAAAATGCTGCAACTACTTCAAAAGCCGACATCTGGCTTTTGTGAACAACCTGGTAAGCACGACCTGGAGAAGACACGATGTGTGTAAATCAGCGGTTCTCAATTCCAGCCCCCCCCACACACACACACACACACATTTTCGTATGTTACTCTTATCGCTTCAGATGTTTGTTCTATTCGAACGCAAGTGCCCTGCGAAGTGGACATCACAGTATATTCCGCCATGATTCCAGTTCGAAGCGAACGTATTCCATTCAAAGTGCATTAAAGTGTGCAAGACGTGAATTAAAAATTGTATATATCAGAGGTATATGATGTCACACTAGTCTATGCTTTAAGTCGTTGCGCAGCGCAAATCCAATGAATGAATGTTCCGAGGTGAAGTAAACTTCAGCGGATTTCCCCTGCTGAGGGAGTAGGGAGCAATGGACACTGTGTAGGGAGCATGTCAATCGGAACACAGTTCATGCACGGAGCGCACTTCTAACGAGTTGATTATCTGAATCAGGTGGTGTTAACAAAGAGAGACATGCAAGGATTGGACTGGAATTGAGAACCGCTGGAGTAAATCATATCACGCACAAATAAAATATGCAGGGGGTCATACAACTAACTCGAGAAACTCACATCAGCCGTTTTCACCCTTTGCTATTAACCCTGTCAGTGCCAAGTATTTAGTATTTACTTTTGTGTATTTGTTCTAAATGCTTCTGTGCCCAGACTTAGTTTTGTTTGATTGGTTTGATACATTAAAGAAGCATGTTTTCTTTGAGCAGGTAAAATGAAAGGTTCAGTTCATATATCTGACTGCTTTTTTGAGGAAAAATTGAGGATGCAGTTGCATCGTCAATCAGTTGTAGTTTCACACCCCTACTGAACACAAAGGAAGATATTCTGTAGAATGTGGGAAACGGAGCAGTTCTGAGGCACCATTGACTTCCATAGTATTTTTTTCTCACTATGGAAGTCAATGGTGCCCTAAAACAGCCTGATTACAAAACTTTCTTCAAAATATCTTCCTTGTGTTCGGCAGAACAAAGACATTCATACAGGTTTGGAACTACTGGGTGAGTAAATGATGACAGAATTTAAATTTTTGGGTTGAACTATCCATTTAACCTGCACTTCAAAATTAACTTTGCTGACCAATAAGAATGGAGGGTCCAGTTTTTACCCAAGCTTATACCCAAATGCTCCTTTGCAGCTTTCTCTAGAGGTTCTCAACCCGAATCCAAATGCGGCCCCACCATGCGGAACATAATTAAAAATTACTTTCAGTTTTACAATTCATTTTAGTTTTTATATTAATTAAAAAGATCTACTAAACAAATATAAGATATAATGATTTTTATGTAAAATAATTGAGTTTTTCAATAATTATTTTAATACATGAGCAGACCTATGTACTCACGTACTTAATGTTTCGCATTTAACGAACACTTACAAGCGCGCACTTTGGCAGAATTAAACTCCAATAGTCATCAGCAGCCAATAGTTCTGTAAAATTGAGCATCAGAATGGACAAATTTGTTAAGGGAGAAACGAAATGTGGAAAATGCCAGCGAAGGAACGCATTTCAAACAAGAATAGTTACTTTCGGTGGACTTTCGGTTACCGACTTTCGGTTTGCCCCCCCACTCACACTGAATATGTTCAGGCAAAAAGAAACACCCATAAGCTACTACGCAGCACTCATTCTTAATTACAGAAATGTGGCAAAACATCTCTGGAGAGAAACTCAGATTATTATTTTACATTTGAAATGCTTTCCATATTTGGATCAACATAGGCTACATTTGTGAACGCACACTTTCTGCAATGTCACGTGTCAAGTAACACTTCCGTGCACGTCTTACAGACTGCAATTTACAATCGCATCTTCATTGTGCTGTTACTCCTTTCCAGCAGTATTTAAGTAAGGGTATACATTTTTTACTTAGACCTAAGAAATGAGTGTATGATAAATATGAGAGCGATGTACGGGATTATATACACTGTTTCAAATTAGCATATTAGTAGCATATTCAGTGTAGTGCTAGTCTTAAAAACTAATTTGATTCCCACAAATGCAGGGCTTGTCCGTTTTTACAGTTCCTGTGCTTTAAATTACTTGGTTTGTAAACAAAAATTGCTCTGTTTGTTGACAAATAACCCATTTTTAAAGACAGCTTTATGGATAAACATTATTCAGTAACAACAGCATTGGCGAGGCGAACTGGGGCACGCATCAGAGGTCAGCATATGAAATATGTGACTTATATCAAGTTGGCTCATTTTTCTACTGTATATGATGCCTGTAATAAAAAAAGGATGTCAGCTATACTGTTCATTTCTAATATCTGGATCCTGTGTCTCGGAAGGGCACTTCAGCAGTAAACTTCTGTTTTATTGGCTGTTATTTTAACTTTGACTGTTATATAAGATTTTGATACAATTTACACTAATGCAAAATGTGAGATGAAAATGATACCTGTCCTCTTCATCTCAGCCTTTCTTTATGCGGTAGGTAAGTGTATTTTTTGTTCCAGTTCCAGGCATTTTAGAGCTACGTGCTGATCTAAATCTAAGTAAAGAATAAATAGCAGGTTTACACATGCAGCTAAAATGCACTTTATGGTGTAAACCTTTGGTAAACACATGGCTCGAGTCATTACAGTAGTACCAAAAGTACTGTTTTTAATCATTAGAAACATAATGTTCATTCATTTAGACTCTAAACTAAAAGTTTTTTTTAGTTTTTTTTTTAAGCATCAAGCAAGTGTTAATGAGTTTCTTACATTTTAAGAAGGGTCTTAAAGGGAGAGTTTGCCCAAAAATGAAAATGTTGTATGCAAACCTGTATGCATTTGTTTCTTCTTTTACTATTAGTATTTTTACATGCAATAGAGTGTGTGTTGCAGTCTGTTGAAATTATTTTTGATTGTGTACCAGAAGAAGAAAGCAAGTCATTCAGGGTTTGGAACAAAATGAGGGTAATTTTCATTTTGGGGGTGACCGATCCCTTTAAGGCCGTATTAGAGTTGTTTGTCGGGTCAAGTGTGTGTGTGTTTTCTGCTGAGGTGACTCTTGGTTCTCTCTTGTCTTTAGATACCAGTCTGTTGATATCTTTTCAACCAACAATCATGTTATTGCCAGCCTCATTCGGGGATTCTGATTGGCACCATTGTCACAGGCAACTCTCTTACCTCCACCAATGAGTCCTCACGTAGAAAACCTCACACCTTGAATTGGAGAAACAGAGAAAGCCAGGTGACTACCCTCTTTCGCTTCTTCCTACCGCTGTGTGTGAAAAACTCCACTGGCCGCCCGTGCCTTTTTTTTTCTTTTCCCTCCCGTGTCTTCCCCATCTCCCCCCTTTCCCGCCTTTCCCCTTCGCTCTCCTTTCTTGCAGAGCATGATCTTCTGCGGCAGGAGCTGAACAACCGCTTCCTGGTTCAGAGCTCGGAGCGAGGTCGGAGGGCGGCACCGGGGGCCACAGGGCAGCCGTTGGCCCCTGTGTCGCTCCTCCGGGCCGAGTTTCACCAACATCAGCATATGCACCAGCACCAACACACGCATCAGCACACCTTCACGCCCTTCCCTGCCAGTCTGCCCCCGCCAGCCATCATTGGGCCGCCCACTGCACCTCCCATGGTGCGTACCCCAGCCAGAAATGTGAGGATAAGTAAAAACAGATAGATTTTACTCCCTACCTCCCAATTCCCCCTTAAAATACTCCGACCTATTCAAAATAAGCCCCTTGTCCTATGCACCCGTCCTGTTTTTCCAGGAAATGACACCCGCAGTCGCGTCGTCGTACTCAATATACAGTGCTGTGAAAAGGTTTTTGCCCCTTCCTGTATTTTTGGGGTTTTTTTGCATATTTTTCACACTTAAAAGATTCTGATCATCAAACAAATTTTTATATTACACAAAGATAATGCAAGTAAATACAAAATGCAGTTTCTAAATGATGATTTCATAACTCTGATTTCATTTATTAAGGGAAAAAGCTGTCCAAACCTACCTGGCCCTATGTGAAAAATGTATTACCCCTCCTGTTAAATCATGAAAGAACTGTAATTAACTACATTATTTTAGAAAGTGGAGTTAAATTTCACTATCCAATTCCAGGCCTGATTACTGCCAGACCTGTTGAATCAAGAAATCACTTAAATAAGAGCCTGTCTGACAAAGTAACGCATGCTTAAAGAGCAACACATCATGCCGCGAGCTAAAGAAATTCAAGAACAGATGAGAAACAAAATAGTTGACATGTATCTGTCTGGAAAGGGTTATACAGCAATTGCTAAGGCTTTGGGACTCCATGAGCCATTATCCACAAATGGAGAAAACTTGTAACAGTGGTGAACCTTCCCAGGAGTGGCCGGCCTACCAAAATTACTCCAAGAGCACAATGAAGACTCATCCAGGAGGTCATAAAAGAACCCAGAACAACAGCTAAAGAACTGCAGGCCTCACTTGCCTCACATAAGTTCAGTGTTCATGATTCAACAATAAGAAAGAGACTGGCCAAAAACGGCATCCATGGGAGAGTTCCAAGGAAAATCCACTGCTGACCAAAAAAACCCAAAGGCTCGTCTCACATTTGCCAAAAAAATATCTTGATTGTCCCCAATAATTTTGGGCAAATATTCTGTTGACTGATTCCAAACTTTTTGGAAGGTGCGTGTCCCGTTACATCAGGCATAAAACCAACAAAGCACTTCATAAAAAGAACATAAAACTGATAGTCAATAATGGTGGTGGTAGTGTGATCTGGGGCTGCTTAGCAGCGTCAGGACCTGGACAACTTGCCATAATTGATGGAACCATGAATTCTGCACTTTATCAGAAAACCCTGAAGGAGAATGTCGGGCCATCAGTTTGTGACCTCAAGCGCACTTGGGTTATGCAGCAGGACAATGATGCAAAACACACCAGAAAGTCCACCTCTGAATGGATCAAGACAAAGAAAATGAAGGTTTTGGAGTGGCCAAGTCAAAGTCCAGACTTAAAGCCAATTGAGATGCTGTGACATGACCTTAAACAGTCCATTCATGCTCGAAAATCCTCCAATGTGGCTGAATTAAAACAATTCTGCAAAGAAGATTGGGCCAAAATTCCTCCACATTCCTCCAGTTTTCACAAACGCTTGATTGCAGTAGTTGCTGCAAAGGGTGGCACACAAACAGTTATTCGATTTAGGGTGCAATTACTTTTTCACGTAGGGCCAGGCATGTTTGGACAGCGTTTTTCCCTTAATAAATGAAATCATTAAGTAAAAACAGCATTTTGCATTTACTCTGGTTATCTTTGTGTAATATTAAAATATGTTCGATCTGAATCATTCAAGTGTGACAAATATGCAAAAATTAAAAAAACAAAGGAAGGGGGCAAAAACTTTTTCTCACCACTGTAAGCACGGCCACATCACAGTTATGCTGATATTCAGACAAACAGCATGAGTGACGTATATTTTAGAACCACATAAATACAAACTATGAAGCGAAATGGTGCTCATTCAGTCACACAATACAGCCCTGCATCTTTAAAAAAAAAATCACAAAAAGCCTAATATTACATACTTCGATGATGCTGAGTTCAAAAATATTTAAAAAAAATCCATCATATACAGATTTTTTTTTTTACAAAATAATAATGAAGATTTTTAAAAGCTTTAATGTACAGTCAAATGGCAATTATTTTGGTAATAATGGCAAATGTTTTGGTAGTAAGTATTCAGATTGTATTATTTAACTTAAAATATGTTCATATACTCCAAAATATGTTCATATACTCCCTTTAATGGCAAAGCACTTTACATAAACACAAATTTATAGTTACATTTGCTTTTTTCCATCACTGGCCATAATATTATCCTTGAAATCAGGCATAAAAGATTAGGCATAACATATTAGGCAAAAATCAGCTGAGAATTGAACAAACAGTTCAGAGGAAGACAGAAATCGTGTCTTTGTGGCAGTTCTTTTGGTGATTAAGGGATAATACAAGACTTCACCTTACAAATACACCTTAGTGCTTCTATAATGTCCTCATTTGTAAGTCGCTTTGGATAAAAGCTAATCGTCTGCTAAATGACTAAATAAATAAATGACTGTCAAAATCAAAAATGTCACAAAAACTACTTCATATTTTGTGAGAAAGCGTGATGTGCCAGAGCACTTTTCCTTGAAGCAGCATCCCCAAACTAGTAAGAGACCAGCAATGTTTTTATTCAGCAAATATGATGCAGGGTGGTTGATTCTAGAGCACCAGAGCGAACCCACTACAGAGACTTCAGGCTTATCTTAAACCAGGCCAGATCTTAAACAGAGGCCATAGGGTTGAAACAGTTTTACAGCACAATCTCAGTGACATAACCGATACCATCATCCTAACAAGATAAACTATTGTCCCATGACAACCACAAATATCCCCTAATAAAAACCCTTTTTGCTGCCATGTTGACATGCCCGTACTCATTGCGCTTGTATAGTGTGAGCCCGAGATGTTTTATTGCTTTCATATGAGCAGAATGGAGATGTTCTGAGTGCTGGGGGCTGTTTGAGAGCAACAGGAGGCAGGAGGGGGTCTTATGGCGTGACTGAGGTACAGACAGAACTCATTCTGTGTGACACGTTCAAAGCTTGCGGTCGAAAACATAATGACTCAGCGCAGATGAACGTCATGACATCAACGGGGTTGTTTTGACTAAAGCGTAATTGCTTCCGGTGTGCAAAGAGGCTATTAGAGGCAAACTTTTGGCAGCCTGTAATAAGATAAATTCAGCTCTCAAAGTCAGCTAGCCGTATGAAATGCATCAGATCTCTGAAACGTATTCAGACAGGAACAAGAAGGTCTTATCTACATACTATCGCCACTGTCAACCAATCCGAAAGATATTATGTCAAGAGTGCTAGATGAAAAGCCAAGCATTTTTGAATCAAAGATTACCGTCTCCAAAGATTGAAATCTAGCGTAAAGCATGCCGTATGTTTTGCAGCTTGCTGTCCGCGATTCTTGTGTGGGTTATAGAACGGTTTCGTCATCAGAAACCGAAAGACTGAAATTGCGATTGAAAATGTTGGTTAATGCATCTTATCTCTGATGCTGACTCACAACACACCTCCACACCTTCACCAAATGTTTTATGAGATACAAATTCTTATTTGCTGAACAGCTGTTGTTGAATTTCTTTCAACACCATGTGATTTAAATGTGATGTTTTCTACTGACAATATACTGATGCTTGCATTCTCAATCATTTCTGCTTGGTTTAAGATCGTTTTCTGCTTGTTGTCTACTGGGGTCAATAAAAACTGCTATAAACAGCCATTTTTAAGTCAACATGAAACCAGAAATAACCCAGTTGCTTCCTTTTACAGGTTTCTGGTCTTTTTGTGCATAAGTCGTTGGTGTATGTTATTCAAACAATATATAATTTCTTGATAAAGGAAAACTACCTTTTGTTACTCTAAGTAAAGTGAGTAGTAGCGGATTCCGTTTCATGTTGACATAACACTTCATATAATGTCTGTCTGTTTTCTGTTTTCCTTTCCTCCTAGCTTTCTTATATAAAGATTTTGAATTGTTTACAGATGTAATATTGAACCTTGATTTGCCAAAGCTGTTTGTTATAAAGCTCTGACAGGGGCTGTGAATTATGAAGCACTGTTTTTATGGGCCACTATAACCTTTGCTGTATTTACTCGGCAAGTGTTAACGATAAAGCAGGCATGCGGCTCTCAGAAGGATCACAGAAGTGCAACACGCAGGGAAGCCAGATCAGCGATTTTTCTCAGCCAGGCAACCTCATGTATTTGATTTAAGCTAATTATCACCACACATTCATACGACGCAGGATAAAAGCAGCTTATGCCTGCTGATCTGTGCCATGAGTGGGCCGTGGTTCAAAGCACTGAGAGGCCCTAAGAGTTTATCCACTTTTATAACCATCACCTGAGACACAAGACTCGTAGAAACAACACTATATAACAGGGGCTTGTAAAGGATTTCAATGTTGTTAAAGAAAGCCTTTTGAACACAGTAGCAATTACCTTGTTTTACAAGCAGCGCTGAATTTACAGTGTTTGGTTGAGTGATAAAAGATGCTGGGTTATGTTGAATGTTTCAAAATATTTAAATGTTTATGTATTGTTTTTTTAAACACTAATGAATGAATTTGTTTATTACAGTGACTTAAAAAAATACAAAGTTGGAATGAAGATCACAGAAAATATGTTATATTCCCATCATATTTGTATGAATGAAAATGAACCATTTCAGCCATTCTCGCATCTTGAGGTCCTGACTCCGCAAATACAGAATCTCAAATCTGTAATTGTTTTATCATATAATTACACTGCTAACTTCACTCTCAATGTTCTAAATTAGAGCTTGCATTGAAAGACTTACAGTTCTGTATATTTTTCTTAACTGTAAAGGACACTGCCACATACATAACTGGCTCACGTCTGTTTAATTGGAAGTGAAAGGTGCCTTCATTTGTTTGGCGATCCGGTTTGACTCTTTTGTGAGAGTATTCCCACACTCTGTGTCTGTGAAGCCTGTGGCTGCAGTGGTTTTCTTTCATGTGACATTGAATGGCTGTTTTACTGTGTAATTGTTTTATTAAAAGGGTGTAATTTATTTGAGCTTCATCTGCTTTTTATTTGACTGTGTAAGCACGCTGCAGTAAAGCTCTCATGTTTTTGGTTACAGATGCCTTTGATTTTGTTGATATGTTTTTAATTTGCACTCTCTTTCTTTTTCTCTCCCTCTCTCTTTATAGTTCGACAAGTACGGCCCGAAGCTGGACAATCCTTTCTTGAGACATTCAAACGTAAGTGTCAACATGTTTTGACTGCATAACCTTGCTTTGACTGAAGATGAAACCGATTATGTACGCTTTTTGAGACATGTTTGTGAACTTTTAGCATGTTTTTTTTAAGCATACTTGGTTTGATGTTGTTTTCAAAGCAGGATAAAAAAGAAAGTTGTTATAGCTTAAAGAGACGACAGACACCAAAGAATTTGGTGAACTTTACATTTACATCGTTTTTTTCTCTGCAGTTCTTTCCATCCTATCCACCAACAATGCCAGGCATGCCTCCATTGCTTCCACATTCAGGGCCCTTCAGTTCGCTGCAAGGAGCCTTCCAGCCAAAGGTTAGACCTCAAAACTATGCTCACATCAAGTGGGAATATAGACAGAATTGTTTTGACTTGATCAGAATGACATTTTCTCATTCTTTCTCAATGAGAAAATGTATCTTTCAAATTTCCCGCTTGCAGACTCTGATATGGTCAAGACTATTAATTCAAACATATTTGAAAAATATGCCCCATAAAGCTCCAAGCTGTGTTAACAAAAGAACATAAGAAAAAAACACCTGGTAAAAGTGTCTACATGTTAATTGTTGACCAAATCAATCTGTTAGTTCTGCAAAACAGACTAAAAATACTGGTCTCAAGTTGGGGTGGGAGAAAAAATAGTTTCTCCGATGCATCGCGATTCTCTCTTTGACGATTCTAAACTAGTTTTTTTCCCCGCATATGGCACGCATGCACACTAGAGACGCGGCGGGCTTCATTGCACAGAATTTGTACTGTGGGACACGTGCACATTGCATGACAGTGTGTGCTTCCACCCGCCATGTTTTACTTTAGATATGCTTTAATTTACACCGTTTGGAATGCAGTACTATTAAATGCACGAAACTCGTGCACTAACAGACTTTCACGTGCGCTTTGTGTTTGTCCTGAAGCTCGATTGCGGCTGCGGGTAAATGCACTTGCATTTTCGAATACTTTTATCTGAAAATTGATGTGCCACACAGTCAGTTATGTTTTCCGAACAGGACCAAACATCTGATATATGGAAATAGATCTGTGCATTAGTCTGAATGCAGCCTATAAAGCTGCCACTGTCTATGCTCTCATCAGTAATAATCAAACGGCAATAATGCTGAGAAAAAAAAGAAAACCTCATAACTATTGTCTGTAAACTTTCGGATACTTACAGACCCCTTATTTTAAATTAGTAATTATTTAAAAAAAATTGCCTGCTTATATTTAAACAAAATTATAATAAAGTAAATTTTGCACCAAATAAATGTAATTTAAAATTGATATGAAAATGTAGCCATGTGCAGAAATATTGAAAACTGAGAATGTGACGCATCATGATATTGAGTTAATAATGATAATTGTAATTGAATTGAATCCTGAAACCAAGATTCACACCCCTATTTTTAAGATGGCAGTACTGACACCGAGATTCCAACTATAAACAAAAAGCATAGAAACTCAATTTTGGTTAAGATGTAAAGATGTAAAGATGTATTTGTGCAGCAGAAGAATTATTTGGGGGAAAAATGTAGATAAAGAATCGTTTTGGAATCGGATCGTGAAGTGCCTGAAGATTCTCAGCCCTAGTCTCAAGTCTTACTCATGTATGAGAATGAAGCTAAATTCTTACAGGACTAGTTATGCACCAAAGTGTTTTTTTTAACCCAAAATAACACCAAAAATAAAGTAAATAAAATGTGAGTCATTGGGGAATTTAACGTGGTATACTGTTCAGGCTGTCGTTTTCACAAGTGATAAACCTGTTCTTTGGCAACAAGCCACATATTTGAGATGAACAATTTCTTCATATTGGGAAACCGCTATATTTCTTCCATTGTGAAAGCTCCTCCTGCTGGCAGAGAATGAATTAGCATTTTTAAAGAAGCCTGTCTGCTGTTTTTGTTCAGACTGATGTGAAAATCAACCCATGTTTTTACACGTTAAACACTAGTTGAAAATGTGAACCGGTGGATTGACAAGAAACTCATGCATTATAAAAATTATGGCTGTCAATCGATACAAATATTTAATCGTGATTATGATGGTCATGAGGTAACTTGCAATTAATGGCACTTTTTTTTGTTCTAAATGTACCTTAAATTAATACTTTTCCAAGTTTGTAATACTCTAATCAACATGGGTATGGATAAATATGGATGCTTTATGCAAATGTATGTTTATTATTATTGAAACCATAGTTAAGATAGAGACTTAGACATGTCTAAATATAGACATAAAGACTAGACATGTTTCAAAGAACTTGTTCGTGTCTATTAGAAAAAAAATCATATGAAAAAATAAATTCTAGGTTCCCATTACTTCTCTTTCTTTGTACTGAGCAATTTACTGACACAATCCCTTTTACATTTTTGCACACAGGGCAGCTCTTCTTCTGAACATGCAGCATGTACATTTATTATTGCATTTGTTTCCCTCTCTGAGCCACATTCTGTATTTTGATGCAGCTAAAGTCTCCATAAAGCTGTTTTCATTGATATATTGTACTGTTTCTGTTGTCAGACAATGGAATGAATATGAAAAAGTGACTGAAACACGACCCATTGAGACATAAGCAGCTCTCCCTTCCAAGATGTTAATCTGCACAAAAATCCCGATAATCGAGCCGTCGTCTGATGAAATCAAATACACATAAGATAAAGACAATAGCTGTGCTGTGATTTCGGCTATACTTGCATGAAAAATTAGAGAAGCAACATAATATCTGTGTTTAACTAAAAGCGCTGCTCCTCTCCGCCGCCTCCCATCGCGCGCTAAAGAGAGAGAGTGAGAGAGAGAGAGAAGCGAGAGAGAGAGAGGGAGGAGAGAGAGAGGAAGAGCGAGAGAGAGAGAGAGAAGAGAGAGAGAGAGGGAGCGAGAGAGAGAGAGAAGAGCTCTCTCTCTCTCTCTCTCTCTCTCTCTCCTCTTCTTTTCTTCCTCTTTCTCTTCTCTCTCTCTTTCTCTCTCTCTCTCTTCTCTCTTCTCTCTCTCGCTCTCTCTCTCTCTCTCTAGTTTTTTTCCTTTTGACAGCAAGAGCTCACGTAGCCTTCCGGCGAT
>QVTF01007219.1:0-26115 GCA_003573665.1 Oxygymnocypris stewartii | reverse complement strand
TTTATTACATTTTTTATAACTCTAAAAATGTCAGAATTTAAATCAATAAAAAAATGTAATGACTAAAAATGTAATTTCTTATTTTAAATCTTAAAATGTAAGTCTATACAAATAAAGTCTAAAATGTAAATTGCTTTATCATAATATAATAATTACATTTAAATATTATTCTTCATTATGATGGATACACCAACTATACATAGTTTACATGGAAAATCAAACAAAAAAAATATTTTAAAGAACTGAAAACTATTTTCATAAGTTGTATGACTTTAAGTCTTTAACAATGAAAAATAAAAAAAATATAAAATTAGAAATAATTATTCTATATTTTTTAATATTAATAGATCCAGAGTATAAAAAACCCATTATTTGTCATATTTTCCTTAGACATTAAATTAAGTTTTTAAATTAAGAAACTAAATTAAAACAATTATGTTTTTAATAATTAGGAATATTGTAAAAAAAATAACACAATTAAACAAAACTGTCCTACATACACATACAACCAAAAAAAACATAAACAACTAAAAATACAAAAATAATATAAATAATAATACAAAACATTTTTAATATTAATATTGTCCTACATGTTAGGTTGTTTTTCACATTGTCCCAGAAGCTGAAGTGTGTGAGATGTACTGTGTGTGTTTCTGACCGGACAGCAGCAGGGCGATTCCTCCGCTCCGCACCTGTCGGCTCCGGGGCCGTTTGGACGCAGTGATGCCCAAAAGCACTCCAGCGAAGCAGCTCAGCACCGACAGCAGCATGAAGGCCCGCGTGGCATCCCAGAATGCTGTGGGACAAACACAATTAATGCACGGCTTCCTCGCGGAGCCATGAACATGATTACAGCAGATCACTGACGACAGCTTCTGACAGCTACCATAGAAATGCATATGAAAAATTATAGAACAAAAATAATAATAAATATACATTTCCCCCCAATATTGACCTACACAGATGCATATAAATGAAAAAAAATATATATATTTTTATACAGTGAAAGTACATGAATGGAAATTATGTGATATTTACAAATAAAAAAATATTTGTTACAAATATTTAACAAAATATTAAAGTAATTATAACATTCGACAGATTATAAAATTTAGTTTTTTCATAAAACGTGAAATAAAATAAAACTTATAAAACACACACTCATACATATCAAATAATAAAGGACATATTCTTCCTATATTTATTTACCTAGATGGATACAGATTAGAGATCGACCGATATATCGTTTTACCGGTATTTATCCCGATATTTAAGCATTTTACCATAATCGGATATCGGTTTTGTAATATCGGATTCACCAATAAATGAGAATTGCACGCAGGATCTTAATTGCAGCGCGTCTGATGGGAGATGAGACAATGGCGGCGTGCACAGGTACTTGATTTGCTGTAGTTAGTAAACTTTATTTAAAATAACAGCCATTAATGCACAAATTGGATGAATTAAATAAATGCCTGATATGCAGTTTATGCAGCTTGGCTCTAAGAAATAGAGACAAACTCACGGAGTCACGTAAGATAATACGTCACTCTTTCCCAATAAAGACGTAACTGTGCATGAATTAAATAATACAGCCATGAATGAGCGCATGGTGGAAATAAAAGCGCTGAATTTAATTATCTCTCTATTGTATATGCTAATTTTAGCATATTGCTAAAGCAACTTTCATATTTCTGTTCACTCGATGATTGATGATCAACATGAAAGACTTAATTTTCAACCGTTTTTTATTGTTAAGATGACTGAAAGGTGGAATAAACAAAGTAAAGAATGGACTTACTTTACTTTATAACAGTAAATAAATATCGGTTCTGCATATCGGTTATCGGGTACATAAACATACAAATAATTGGTATTGGTATCGGGTTATAAAAAAATCAATATCGGTCGATCACTAATACAGATGATATAATAAATGCATTAACATGTAAACGAATTGTAAATTGAATATCTTGGGGCATATATATATACATACACATATATCTTATTTTAAATACTTAAAATGTAACACAAATATTTATTAAAAAATCTAAAATAATAAATTACATTGTCATAGAACATGAAATAAAATGTTTTACAAATTAGATTAAATAATTTGTATAATTACAATTAAATAATTAGTGTATTCTTGAAATTTTAAACTACCCACATGGATAATTTAATTTTTCTTTAATTAAAAACATGCCATATTTGTAAAGTTTCCGCTGTCTTGTCTCTCTGTAGTGTAGAGTGGTGGAAGTATGACGTCTCTTTGTAGGCGAAACCGCGGAAGCGAGTTAGCATTTTAGCTAATTTTAGCATCCATCGTCCCAGAGTCAATGGGTTTTTTGAATGGGGTTTTGGTTAAATCCCTTAAATAAGGTCCATGGTTCACACAAGCACAAGATACTTTCACATTTTATTCTACGACATAAGTGTTTCACTCGTGATTTTTTTTAACTGTTTCGTTTATTAAAAAAGACGGTTGCTAACAAGTTGCTAAATGGGACTACAGGTGCTGTCGGACACATTCAACGTCATCACGCCAAACAGTTTATCAATTTACAGTATTTACAGTTGTAGTATAATTTGTAATACAATTACTTTTAGAATAACCAATGAATAGCTTCCCGCATTTTATATTGTTGTTCGACAATGTTTTTTTTGCTTTGTACCGAAATGCGACAAGGCTTCGGATGGAACGCGCTCGTTTTATCACTAACGCTACTTATGCAGAGACTCTGGGTTCGTACCGTAAGGTAAACTCATATTACGATTATTACATGTACAGTAAACACCACATTTACTGGCTGTGTGGTGAAAGTGAAACTTTAATGATGCATAGTGCTCAAAGCCACGTTAAAATTAAATGTTTACGGCCGCATGAAGCTGTTAGAAAGCATATATTGAGGATTTCCTAGAAGCAAGGATAAAAAAACAGTGTACCCACTCTAACAAAATGAGCTGAAATGTGGTGCTTAGTTCACTAAAATAAGTTTAATCTCACCATATCCAAAAACTTGCTCACTCTGCTGTTATTTAAAAGACTGAATATGCGACAATACGTTTTTAATTCATATTAATCAAGGAAATATTGACCTTTAATGCACCTTATTTCGAAATGTACAGAAACACGTGCACATATGTCCTTCTGTTATGATTATTTCATTTATTCACTCTACTATTTATAACTAATGTCTGATTTCAGTTTTAGTTTGGCTCTAGTTTTGTATTTATTCCAGTTTATATGAAACGGTTCATATAGCGTGGATTAAAGTTCATTCACAGAGTAAATCCTTTTCACTGAACGTCAAAATAAGTTTGAAAAAGTCACGTTGACTTTTGGACGTGACGTTAAAGGCAAACGACCGTGGTGCTATAGTTCGTTTATAGCCTAATTTAATACTTCAATGTATACTTCTGCGTCGGACCTACGCCGTATCCTCTACGCCGTAAGCTGTGCGTCGGTTTATACTTCTGCGTCGGACCTACGCCGTATCCTCTACGCCCTAAGCTGTGCGTCGGTTTATACTTCTGCGTCGGACCTACGCCGTATCCTCTACGCCGTAAGCTGTGCGTCGGTTTATACTTCTGCGTCGGACCTACGCCGTATCCTCCACGCCCTAAGCTGTGCGTCGGTTTATACTTCTGCGTCGGACCTACGCCGTATCCTCTACGCCGTAAGCTGTGCGTCGGTTTATACTTCTGCGTCGGACCTACGCCGTATCCTCTACGCCATAAGCTGTGCGTCGGTTTATACTTCTGCGTCGGACCTACGCCGTATCCTCTACGCCGTAAGCTGTGCGTCGGTTTATACTTCTGCGTCGGACCTACGCCGTATCCTCTACGCCGTAAGCTGTGCGTCGGTTTATACTTCTGCGGCGGACCTACGCCGTATCCTCTACGCCGTAAGCTGTGCGTCGGACCTACGCCGTATCCTCTACGCCGTAAGCTGTGCGTCGGTTTATACTTCTGCGGCGGACCTACGCCGTATCCTCTACGCCGTAAGCTGTGCGTCGGACCTACGCCGTATCCTTACGCCGTAAGCTGTGCATCGGACCTACGCCGTACCCTCTACGCCGTAAGCTGTGCATCGGACCTACGCCGTATCCTCTACACCGTAAGCTGTGTGTCGGTTAATACTTCTGCGTCGGACCTACGCCGTATCCTCTACGCCGTAAGCTGTGTGTCGGTTTATACTTCTGCGTCGGACCTACGCCGTATCCTCTACGCCGTAAGCTGTGCCTCGGTTTATACTTCTGCGTCGGACCTACCCGTACCCTCTACGCCGTAAGCTGTGCGTCGGTTTATACTTCTGCGTCGGACCTACCCGTACCCTCTACGCCGTAAGCTGTGCATCGGACCTACGCCGTACCCTCTACGCCGTAAGCTGTGCATCGGACCTACGCCGTATCCTCTACGCCGTAAGCTGTGTGTCGGTTTATACTTCTGCGTCGGACCTACGCCGTATCCTCTACGCCGTAAGCTGTGTGTCGGTTTATACTTCTGCGTCGGACCTACGCCGTATCCTCTACGCCGTAAGCTGTGCGTCGGTTTATACTTCTGCGTCGGACCTACCCGTACCCTCTACGCCGTAAGCTGTGCATCGGACCTACGCCGTATCCTCTACACCGTAAGCTGTGTGTCGGTTTATACTTCTGCGTCGGACCTACGCCGTATCCTCTACGCCGTAAGCTGTGTGTCGGTTTATACTTCTGCGTCGGACCTACGCCGTATCCTCTACGCCGTAAGCTGTGCGTCGGTTTATACTTCTGCGTCGGACCTACGCCGTATCCTCTACGCCGTAAGCTGTGTGTCGGTTTATACTTCTGCGTCGGACCTACGCCGTATCCTCTACGCCGTAAGCTGTGTGTCGGTTTATACTTCTGCGTCGGACCTACGCCGTATCCTCCACGCCGTAAGCTGTGCGTCGGTTTATACTTCTGCGTCGGACCTACGCCGTATCCTCTACGCCGTAAGATGTGCGGCGGTTTATACTTCTGCGTCGGACCTACGCCGTATCCTCTATGCCGTAAGCTGTGCGTCGGTTTATACTTCTGCATCGGACCTACGCCGTATCCTCTACGCCGTAAGCTGTGCGTCGGTTTATACTTCTGCATCGGACCTACGCCGTATCCTCTACGCCGTAAGCTGTGCGTCGGTTTATACTTCTGCGTTGTCGTCCGCGTCGACGTGCAGTACACACACAGACCACTAGTCTGCAGTGTCAACGAGCATGTTGGTTATATAATCCAGGGGTTTTCAACCTTTTAGGACACGCCCCCCCCCCCCCCAAGTTTGTCTAATGTCACTCGCGCGCCCCCTCCCCAACAACCTCCACCCTCCTATTATGTATTCACACATTCACACCAAATTACTTTATTAACATAAACACAAATATCCATTAAAGCTATTAAAACAGCAATTTATTTTTCTTTTGCTCTTTTGATGAACATAATTTACATTAGAAATGCATGGATCCGTTATATTGATGTACATTTGATATTTATTTTACTGTTTACGTTCACGTGCTGTGCTTACGAGGATACTCTCGGCTCAAGCCATTGGTATTCACCTGCTGTCTGAGAAGGCTATGTGTTCGGGTGCTTCAGGTGTGCGCGCGTACCGCATTGAGATGTCTTGGGCTTAAAATTACTTTTATGTTTAAACTGACAAGACAAAACACGTGAGGATGAAACACTTTCTTGAGGAAGCAGTGCTAGCCTGATCGTTAATATAGTTTTGTGAGCAGTGGCGGCTGGTCAATAGAGGCGCTGAGGCGCCGCCCCCCCTTCAAGTTAGCCCCCTTTAACATGTTAACAAATAAGTTAAAAATGTATCGCAAATATTAACTAAATAAAATCATTTAGTCATAGTATTCTACTGTTAGTTCTATTATAATTTATTGAAAATCTAAAAATCTAAACTATATTTCTTTCATATTTGTGTGCGGGGCGCCGGACTAATGAGTGTGTATGTAGGTACACAAACTTTTCAAAAGCATGTGATTTGAGGCTAAGCTCTAATTGGCTTGTTTCAAATTGTCCTTGGGGCGCAGGCTCCTCCCACTTTTGTTGTTAGAGCGAATCAATATTGTTTTTATATGTTTGGCCTCATGTGATTGGACCGTTCTCAACGACTCTCGTTCCACTCAGCAGCAGCTCGTCAGTTGACAGACAGGTACTAATTAATGTGGAAGCAAGCGCAATATCTCCAGATGAAAGAAAATTCGGTTTTATCTTTACAAAAATACCCGTTCACAAGGTGTTCGGATGAAGAAAAAAAAGGAGCTTGGACCAGATCGCCCGTACTTTCAGTTTGTTTGCGCCCCCCAAACATTTTTTGCACCAGCCGCCACTGTTTGGGGGGCTGAAACCCACCTAATAATGGTTTAGATCCGCCCCTGCTGGTATAGCGTGCGTAATTATACTGAAATATAACCAGTTTACCTGATTCAATGTGATGGCTGTGTCTGAAATAACAACATGCCAATCCGTGGTTGGATTTCGGACACGACTAACCGTAAATCACCTTACTGATACTCCAGCCAACTCTAACTGTCGACTAACAGCGGGAGTCAGATTGCCCCCTAATGGATGGCTAAAGATTTGCTAGCTCGTGTTCATAAATCGCGCCCCGCAGGTTGAAAACCCCTGATGTAAGCCACAGCATCACGGCCAAAGCCGAAGAAGAAGTGGCTCGTTGGAGAAGCATTATAGCCATGATGGTGGCAAATAAATATTAAATCATTATTTAAAACAACGAAAATGGGACAACAACGGAACAGGAGAAGATGCATTCTTTCAGTCTCCACAAGGACGTGTACCGCAGCAGATCAACATTGCTTGTCGCAGACAACAACTAATGTATAATGCTATGTAGTATAATAAATGATAAGACACTTGTTCTTTGCTTTGTTTTATTTTAAATAAGGTGTAACATTAAACTATATTACAGTGCTCATAAACGCACACAAAACTCAAGTACATATGGAGGGAGGGGATCTAGCAGACCTAACACAGCACTTGCGGTCCGTGTAGAGTTGAAGCGCCGTTAGATATTTGGAGGGGTGCACGTCGGGTACGGCGTAGGTTATGGCGCAAGCCTGTCCGTCTCTGCGTAGGATACGGCGTAGGTTTGACGCAGAAGTATAAATTGGGCTTGAGTTTAGCTTTTTAGTTCTGGCGCTTTTATTTAGGCTTCAAAATTCATATTTGTAACTTTTTTTTTTGCAATAATCCAAAAGCCTATGGAAAAATCCTATTGTTTTTAGTTGAGGGAACCAGTGCGATGCTAACAGCCGATCTGCATACAAAGTGACGTCATAGTTCCCCCACTTTATTAACTTCGGCGCACTCACCCACGGTCAGCGTATGGGCGTGGCACTTGCGGTTGATGCAGAACCTCCAGAGCCCCTGATTGGCTGCGTTCCCGGAGTAGCGATACTGCATCCAATAGTCAGTAGCAGTGGAGATGATGAGGAGCACGAGGGCCGCCGCTCCACACAGAGAGGCCCCGCCCACCAGAGTGAACACCATCAATCAGAGGATCGGAACGCCCTCCTGCACACACACACACACACAGCTAATGAAACAACCGCTCACTAACTGATCAACACTGTACTGAACACTAGCGCGGAAGAACTGGTTTTAAGCTTGCGCATCAGACACTGAAGGATAACCACATGGCAACGTGCCAACAGCCAATCAGAACCAGCAATGGGCAATTACTGTAGTTATTCTGTTCTGAACATCACATCCTTTGTTTTTACATCAAATATATTCTAACTAGTAATATTTGGATTTTATATTTAAAAATTACCTCAAGTTAGCATCAGGTAGCTCGTTAGCTAGGCAGTTAGCATCAGTTAACAAAACGTTTAAAATTGGCTATTATAATTTTGTAATTCAAAATTATATTATTTTTAATTTTAAGCTAAAACAGCCTGTACTCTGATTTTGCTGTAAATTTGCTGTAAAGCAAATTGCTTTGTCAGACTAGGGGGCATTTTACCCCACCCATGTGAGTGCTGTTTTGCCACAAAATGCCAACATGGTACAAATCTTATTTTTGTTAAAAATTTAATAACATGACAACTCTGGACATTTTTCATACTTTGTTTATAATTTATGTCATTGCCACTAATGTCTTTTCTGAACACATTTAACTTTTATTTCACAGAAACAAATTACACAGTCCTTAAGGAGGCATTTCCCCCACTTTTTTTTATCGGGATAAAAACTTGCGGACAAATTTAGGCAAAATATCATATTTGTTACTATTACAAATAGGAAATGAATTCATATATTAGTAAATAAAAAACAACAATAATAATACTAAATTATGCCATAAATTAAATCTATTTGTGTAATTTTTATAGCAAATACTGTATACAACAAATAGTGATAGTAATAATAATAATACATTATATGATACATTAAATGTGTGATATAATACATTTACAACATATAAACAATAACAATTAATTAAAAGATAAATTCAATGTAATTGTGTAATTTATACAATATGTACAGATTTAGACAAAATGCCGTATTTGGTACTATTACAAATAGCAAATAAATTGATGAATGTATTAGTAAATAAAAATAATAATAAGTTATAGGATAAATTAAATGTATTCATGTAATCTTTATAACAAATATACAACATTTAAACAATATTAAATAATGATTTAAAGGACAAATGAAAGGTTTTTGAGTAATTTTATAATAAATGTAGCCTACAACATGTAAATACTACTATTACTAAATTATAGGATGGATTAAATCCAGTTGTTTAATTTTTATAATAAATATACAACATATAAACATGTGTATATTTTCAAAATGTATAGAAAACCAATATAAACTTGGCAAGAAACTGGTGTCATTAATGGTTTTATACCTCTTTAAACTTTTTATTTTATTACTAAATATTTGTAGTTATGATACATTTTTGTTAAATAAAATATTATACTATTATGTTTAAAAGTATTTTAATTTTATCATTATATTCCACAATAGCATATAGAAAGCCACCTATTCTTTTGCTTCTAATAAACACTTTATTAATGCCATACTAAATATCTAAGATCTCAATATTATTGAAGGTACTTTTGGAGAGATATAAATGATGCTACATTAAGAATTAAAGAAGAAGAAAATAAAAGGAGTAAACTAGTACTATTACAAAAACTATGTTCATACTAATTCTCAATACTTTTTTGTAAGTTCTCTAACATTACTAACTTTTCACAAACAAACCGTTTGGCTGTGGTCCTCATTCCAGCCTCCATCGACCTGTTTGTGAACAAAAGCCGTTCTGTGCGATCAGCGTTTGGCTCGAATCGAGCCGTTCAATCAAACTTCATCCGTTCATCATAAGAGCGTTCTGAATGCGAAGCGTTTGCGCAGCACAAACTGGATCAGCACATTTCAAACTCGAGCTGAACGCTGCCAAACACAGACACACAGACCCAGAGTCCACAAATTACTCATTCACAGACTAATAAGAGAGCCATTCACGATAAAACTCACAAAACGTCCCATAAACGCATCGCAAATGGCCGCGGAGAACAAACCGCGCTTTTGTTCCCGCCAATGCAAGGATTTAAAACACAACAAGTGTAACGGTCAAATCATGCCAAGACTTCCTTGAGGCATCAACGGATCGTCCTTATAAAACACCTAATAAAGTAGGTAAAAGTTTCATATCAAGTTAATAACATAATATCTGTCTACATATACCTCTCTGACGGTTGCTCTCGCGAAGATTGCGCTCTGTGCGCGTGATTCTGTCGTTTTTAAGCCCACTACGCGCGGCCGTCATTGTTTCGGCCACAATAGATCGAATCATCCAGTCAGACATGTGAGATATGAGGTAATCCGCGTCTTTCACAGCATCTCGTCCTCGTTTACTTGTTTTCCCTCCCTTCACAATCTCACCAGTCTTCTGCCTCACCGGCTCCCGCGGCGTGGGACGCTTCGTGACGCGCGTCGACGCCCTCGGTCTTCCTTCTTTGGCTGGAGGTCAAATCTATCCAGAACTCTTGGACTTGGAGGTTTGAAGGATGAAGAAACGTCTACATAACTTCTACATATAGTTAAACACTCAAAAGAACATACATGAACAAAATGGTCTGCAAACACAAATTGCCTCATGGAAAACCAAATATAACTAATCCTTGCTGTAATGTTACACAAACACAGTTTCTTGGCAGAGAACATTATAATGTCTGTTCTGGAAACCAGAAACGAGCGTTAGCTGAATGCTCTGGGAAACTAAATGTGTTAGCTGGTCAACATCATTCCAGAACTCTTGGACTGGAGGGTTTACAGGGTTTGAAGGTTGAAGAAAGTTTGAAAGTGGTTAAATGTGGAGTTGGACTTTTATTTCATTGCACATTTTACTCTTATTTCTCATTTTCTTACCATATGTATGCTCCTTGTGTTATGTTACTTATATAATTTGTATTCTTATTGTTTTGCACTGTCCACTGAGCGGACCTGATTCGATTGCATTTCACTTCTAGTTATGCCCTGTATAACTATTATGTGACAAATAAAGAAACCTTGAACCTTGAACCTTGAGTGCTTGACTGGCCAGCAAACTCACCAGACCTGAACATAGAGAAATCTATGGAGTATTGTCAAGAGGAAAATGAGAAACAAGAGACCAAAAAAATACAGATGAGCTGAAGGCCACTGTCAAAGAAACCTGGGCTTCCATACCACCTCAGCAAGTGCCACAAACTGATCACATCCATGCCACGCCGAATTGAGGCAGTAATTAAAACAAAAGGAGCCCCTACCAAGTATTGAGTACATATACAGTAAACAAACATACTTTCCAGATGGCCAACAGTTCACTAAAATGTTTTTTTTTTTATTGGTCTTATGAAGTAATACTAATTTGTTGAGATTGAATAAGTGGGTTTTTGTTAAATTTGAGTCATAATCATCACAATTAAAGAACCAAAGACTTAAACTACTTCAGTCTGTGTGCATTGAATTTATTTAATACACGAGTTTCACAATTTGAGTTGAATTACTGAAATAATGAACTTTCCACGACATTCTAATTATTGAGATGCACCTGTAGTTACACTCAAAAGATCATGCAATACATAAGCAAAAAAAGTCAGAAACAGAAACGTTCCCCTAACATTACCATATGGTTGGTTATTCTTTTGGAAGCCATATAAAAATGGTATATGGATATTCTCCACACTAACGAGAACATTCTATTTACGCAATAAATGTTTTCTGGCAGAAAACACTAAATGTCTGTTCTGGGAACCAGAAACCAATGTTCTCAGAACTTTCTGGGAAGCTAAATTTACTAGCTGGGAATTTGTAGACATCAATTCAGCAAAATTTGAAACAATTCTCTTTGCATTTGAGGCGTTATTCAATTTTGTGACCAATATCGTTTCATTTGATTGTGAAAAATTGCATCTTGCACAAGTGCATTATACAGTCTGCCATCTGAATGAAAGGAGATCCTTAATAATTCTTTTGAAATTTAGATTTTTGAATTGTTGGAGATTGAGAATCACGATTCATTGCTAAGTCTATTTGTCAAACAAAAAGCAAATAATAATGAAAGAAAAAAAAAACGTGGTGATTCCAGCAAAAAAAAAAAAAAAGTTTACAATTATTTTCAAATATATTTTCAAATAAGTATACATTGAAATAACAAATTCTAGAACTTTCAATCAATTTAAATTGTAACCAATTTTTTTTAGGTTTTCAATTTTTGTATATATTTTTACAAATTTAAATATAGACAACATTTAAACTATTTAAATTATAAATGAAAACTTTACCAAATCACAGTAGGGGAAAAAAAATGGTATAATTTAACAAAACATCAATTTGTCATTCAGTTAGTATTTATTTAAAATGTTACTAACAATCCAAGCAGATTTTTCACATATAAATTGGCATAATCAATTCAGAAAGATCAGGAAGTTCTCGTATACATCTGATGTTCAAATACCACAAAGTATACGTTAGACATGAAAACACACAGCATTATAACAATGCTGAAAAACATCAGTCTGAAACCGCATATGACTGCTGGAAGGGTTCAAAACCCTCATTTATAATCCCGCAAGTCACAGTCCAAGCAAAACAGCATGTCATTGGTAACGAAAGGCCTTATGATGGACTGGACGAGTAGATTAGCGTATAGCGCTATAGACTCGTAAACGACACGAGCAGCTTAATCAATCAATCAGTCTGAAGGAGGACGAGACGGCATCCATCACTTCTTATTCGCATGGCCTTTTCCTCCCTTCATGCCCCGCCCTCCTTTAGGCCCCGCGCTCCTTTGCCCCGCCCCCTCTGCTCCTTCCTCTGCGCGGCTCTGGTGTCTTTCTTTCAATCGTCCGTCCACCACGCGGGAAAGTGCCCTTGACTCCGGCGGGACGGCTCACCCTGCGTCCCACGCCCTCTTAGCTACGATGTACGTGAGGTCTCGCTTCTCCTTCCCCACGCCGGCCTTCTTGTAGATGCTGTGAGCGAAGAAAAGAGAAAATAATTACGCTTCAGTGCATTGGCAATGAAACGAAGCGGGACGTGTGGATATCGAGGCCGACCTCTTGAGCTGAGCCATCTTCTCTCGCTCTGAACTATCCACCGTGTTCACCACAGCTTCGGCCTTCTTCTTGGCCTGCTCCATCTTCTTCAACATCTACAACAGAAAACACACATTTAACAGCCCAGATTCAGTTTGAGTTTTCTGAAATCAAAGCATGTATGTAGCACCAGAAACAGCCATAAATGTATACAGCATTTCTCTCTCTTCTCATCACTCGTCAGCAATTTCAGACATCTGCTCTTAAATTGTGAATTTCTATTAGTGTTAAAGATGTCTGTATTGTCCTCACCCGTCTCTTCTTGCGCGCTTTGGCCTCTGCCACTCGTTTGACTGGCCGCGCGTTGATTTCCCGCCATTTCTGCTTGTATTCCTCTACCATTTCCTTGGTGACGGGAACAGGCCTCCTCCGGTGCTTCTTTTCATTTCATCGTCAACCAACCACGCGGAATTTCGGTCATATCCTCAGAATTCGCAAACCTACGAAGCACGAAGACGATGTTATTACCTCAGAAACGCAACAAATAACGTAATCAAGTCATTAGCGCAGTCTGACCTGTGGAAGGAGCCGTTGATCAGGTCTCGCGCATCGCTTTTTGGACGTAGCAATCTGAGCGCCGAGCGCCAAACCCTCCGCGTCGAGAATTCGCGCACGTTTGTCTGCAAAATAAACAATTTAATCTACCAATAACTATTAAGGAAACTGGTGGCGCTGAAATAGTAATACGATTCTCAACTGACTTATTTTTTCAACAGGAATGACTTGAAAGTTGTCGTCATCCGCCGCTCCACTCGCGCCGACGGCTGCCGAGGCATGTTTATTTGCGCAATTTCTCTGTCAGCAAACAAACATTTTTAGCAAACAAAATCAAGTATAGATGCGTAATATTAATGAAAATATCCATGTCTTACCTCTCATCATCGCTGCTGCTCTTCTTCATCGGAGTCGCTGTTGTCATCATCCGCATTCACTTCCTGTGAGGGCGCGGCCACTTCCTGTTCCTGCACGGCAGGCTCCGCCTCCTCTTCCGCTTTCCTCTTGTTTTCCGGTCTGCAGCAGCTGGGTTTGTTTCAGTTCGCTCCAGGCATCGGTGTTGTCATCCAAATCCAGCTCTGAAAAAGAGGTCCTGCGCAATGTAAAGAAAACGTTAAAATCTACCGTAAACCAGTTTTGTTGAAGTCTAAATGCGCGATTCACACCTTGCTGAACCACATGTTGGTCTCGCGCTCTCTCTTCTCATCTTTTCCTTCCAGTTCAACAATTAACTCACGTCGCTTCCCCTGCGTCCTGCGGCTTTACCGGCGAACGAAACTCTGCAGAAGAGCGCAAAAAACAGCGATTAATTCCTGGAAACAACGATCCATGTATAGTTAATAAATTAAATTGTGTTATTGTACTGATTTAATCTTCATTTTTTATGATCTATATTTTTCTTTCTCCATAAAACACATTTAAAAATACAGTTTCTATGAAATATGACAAATATTTACTATGGCAAGTACAGTTTTGTGCTAAAATAAATATTGTGTTTTTATAAATTCTAATATAATTTTATATTTCATATATGTTTACGTAACAGACAAGCCAAACTAAATGTAGTCCACAAAAGGACAAATAAACGTACTTTTTCTTCTTAGGCAATCTTTTCCTCGATTTCTTTCTCTTTCTTCTCGATCTCTTCGAGATCGTCTGAGTCGAGGTCAGAGGCCAGAGACAATGCGTTCGTCTTCATCTTCATCAGAGATGTGCAGGTCATATCCTCCTCCTCCTCCCCCACTAAAGCATCGGGCTCCCTTCATGTCTCCTGTGTGATTTCACTCAGACCCTGAAGAACACACACACACACACACACACACACACACATGCACACACACCATCAGGACAAGCTCAGTGTACTGAAGACCTGCTGGTTTTAGAGATCGACCGATATATCGCTTTTACACCGGTATTTATCCCGATATTTAAGAATTTTACCATAATTGGATATCGGTTTTGTAATATCGGATTCACCAATAATTCCGCCATCTTGTGGTTGTTTTGAGAATTGCGCGCAGGATTGCCATTGCAGCGCGTCTGAGGGGAGACGAGACAACAACAACGGCGTCCAGGTACTTGATTTGCTGTAGTTAGTAAACTTTATTTAACATAACAGCCATTAATGCACAAATTGGGATGAATTACATAATGCCTGATATGCAGTTTATGCAGCTTGGCTCTAAGAAATAGAGTTTTTTCACGACCACCGCATGGTAACTCAACAATATTTTACTTGTTTGAAACTCACTAAACTATATTAACATTTACTATAGAACCATTATTTCACCAATAAACATCTAAATAAATGCATCTCTATCGAAATTGAATTATTTATTATAGTTCTGTGTAAATAGATAAAAACCGCGCTGTCAGCAGTTTTCATAATTTAGACAAAACATTTTAATAATTCTGATAAAACAGTTAAGAAATACAATAAAATACGATGATTTGTTTGTTATAGCTTATTTCAATATTCCAGAGAATATTATTCAGTGAATTATTCTTCACTCTTTAGTCTATTAAACAGCGTTAAACCTAAAATTGTAGTTTAAAATGAAGTTGTTATGACTTCTGTCCTTTATTTTCTCCATTTGAAACATTAGACATTATTTTGCTTATTGTTAATATCAGTGTTCCTGATGATGCTTTTTATAAATAACATGTTTTTATTGTTGTAATTTATAGATACAATGTTACATGTAGAATGTTAATTTTCAACAGTTTTTTGTTGTTGTTAAGAAGGCTGAAAGAAGGAAAACCCAAAGCTTCACTCTGTTATTTATGTACTTTATAACAGTAAATAAATATCGGTTCTGCGTATCGGTTATCGGGTACATAAACGTACTAAGTATCGGTATCGGTTCTAAACCATCGATATGGGTGATCACTAGCTGGTCTCTTACCTGGGCCTTCTTGATGGCGTTGAGAGAAAACAGGGAGGAATCGCTGGTGTCGGCGATGGAGACGCCGGGAAGATCCATCTTCATCTCCACTCGCTCTCTCTGCTTCCGCTTCTCCTTCAGCAGCCTCTTCTTCTTCCTGTTTACCAACAAACACACGGCAGACCGGTTAAGACACCAGCTTCAGAGACACCAATTCAGCTTCAACAGCAGGTTATTATCGCTAACTAAAACCAAATCACAAAATGCAATACTTGAAATGAAACAAACAAAACATTTTAAATAAACTTTTATTTTAAAAAGAATTTTCACTTCAGCTACTTGTCATTTCCACATTACTAAAATAACTACAAATAAGCACATTAAAACTAAAAATGTATTTAAAATTATTTGTGAACTATTAAAAATGACAATATTCGTAAAACCTTAAAATATTAGATACAATCTAATTTAAAATATTAAACAATAATAAAATATACCATTAAATATTTAATTAATTTAAAAATATATATATATATATATATTAGTAATATTTATTTTTTATGTTTAGACTTTAATATTTATATAGTTATATTTTATGTCTGCTTAGATGAATGAAAATGGAAAAAATTTAAATCTCATACAAAATATTAATAAAAATATATTTTATATTCAGTAATTAAAATATTAACATTTAGTTATTGCTATTTTATAATATATTAATATAAATATAATACATAATAATATAAACAATCTAATATTATTAAATTAAGTTAGATATACAAAATTATATCTAATAACAGAAAATATTAGATTATATCTAATTAAATATTAAAAAACAACTTTTACATCACAAAAAAACATTCATAATATTTACATTGAATATAATATAAATATATGTATACAATTGTTTATCATTAAGTATTTTATAAAGACTTTAGATTTACATGTTTATATTTTTTAATACTAAATAAATAAAATGTTGTACAAAAAGATTAAATAAAATGTATTTATCATTTTTATTTTGCTTTATTATTTAATATTATTTAGACTTTTTGTAAGTAATTAATAATTTAGATGAGATTATTCATTATTAAATCGGTTTATTACTAAATAATTTATTATCAAATCACTATAAAAAATAATTAAAATAGTAATATTTACATTTATTCATTTAGCAGGCATTTATCCGAAGCGACTTCACATTATATCATGATATAGATAATAATATGGATAGTTCAGTATTGATAGTTTGGTTTAGATGTACATGAATGATAGTAACACACACAGTTGTACTGTGACATAAACCTACCGTTTGAGTTCGGCCAACTCTTCAGCTTTCATCTGCGCCAGCTTCTTCTCCATCTCCTCTTCCTCACCGTCCTCCTCCTCATCCTTCTGTTCACCTCCCTGTTTCTTGCTTTCCTTCTCGTCCACATCGCTGTCGTCGTCATTAGAGCTAAAACAGGTTGTTAGTAACAGAATCTGAATCTAGGATATGTGAACTCTATGACGTGATGATGACGACGCACCTCATTTCCTGGTCTAGCGGCTTGGCTTCCTGCCTCAGGCTTTTAGACAGGAATCTCCTCAGCTTGGATCTCCATGACAACAGCAGACTAACAACACAACAGCCAATCAGATTTCGGGCTCCAGACACTGACTCGCCCATATATGGTCAACAACTCACCGCAGTTTCCTTTCGGCCCAGGACTTTAATATCGGAGCAGCAGTCTCTGATTTCTGGCGAAGTGACCGGATGGGATTCCAGCTCTGTTTATCGAAGGTTATCTGGAGCAGAAAGAGAGAAACTGGATGTGTTCATTTCCTGAAGAAAATGTGAGGGGTGCTTGCCATGGCAAAACTCGGCACTCGGGTTGCTTGGGACGGTCTAAGCAGTTGCTATGTTGACATGAGTGGTTTCCAGGGCACTGCTAGGCGGTTGCTAGGGTGTTCTGGGTGGTTGCTATGCGGTTGGCCAGGGTACTCCGTTTGGTTGCTAGGGTACCTGGGATGGTTGTACCGCTCGGCGGTTGTTAGTGTTCTGGGTGGTTCCTAGGGTGTTGCTATGCAGTTGCTGGAGTACTTGTTGTGGTTCCTAGGGTGATTGCTATGCGGTTTCCAGGGTACTCCATTTGGTTGATAGGGTACCTGGGATGGTTTGTACCGCTAGGTGGGTTTTAGTGTTCTGGGTGGTTCCTAGGGTGTTGCTATGGCAGTTGCTGGAGTACTTGTGATGGTTCCTAGGGTGTTGCTATGCGGTTGCCTGGGTACTCAGCTTAGTTGCTAGGCACCTGGCATGGTTGCTAGGGTGTTGCACCGCCAGACGGTTGTTAGGGTGTTCTGGGTGGTTGCTAGGGGGCGGTTGCTATTGTACTTGGGGTGGTTCCTAGAATGTTGCTATGCGGTTGCCAGGGTACTGTTTGGTTTCTAGGGTACCTTAATAATGCTAGGCGATTATTAGGGTGTTCTGGGTGGTTCCTAGAACGTTGCTTTGTGGTTGCCAGGGTTCTGTTTGGTTTCTAGGGTACCTGAGATGGTAGCTAGGGTGTTGCACCGCTAGGCGGTTGCTAGGGTACCTGGGATGATTGCACCGCTATGCGGTTTCCAGGGTACTCCGTTTGGTTGCTAGGGTGATGCACCGCTAGGCGGTTGCTAGGCATGCACACGGATGTCTGGAATATAAGTGAAGTGTTTTGAAATCGTACCTCATTGGCTTTGCTCAAGAAATCGACGGGGTTTTCCTGCTTTTAAGAACTCGGTCACTGAGAAGGTGTGATACAGCGTGAGATCGCCATCGCTGTAGCCTTCAGCCTAAAACGCCACAGAAAAAGCAGTCAATAAAAATGTTATAAACAAAATAACTTAATGCAATAAATGTTATAAAAACATAACATTTTAAATACTATACATATCATAAAATACATCTATTTAAACAATTACTGAACATATGTTATACTAGTTTGTACATACTTTGGGCTTCTTTTTGCTAACCAGATCCTTGACAGTTTTCACTTGTACGTCGACTTCTTTAAAAGCGTGTTTGGGGTCGAAGAACTGTGTTGTCAATTTATCCGGGGCCAAAAAACCTGAAGGAGAGAGAAGTATATCCACACACACACACAGAGACAGAAAAACACACGGTAGAATTATAGTACAGGTGATAGAATTAATGATAAAAAACAAACAACAAATATAGAATGAATGAAAGAACAGATGGATATACAGACAGATAGACAGAACAACCGACAGAATAGAAACGAATAGATAAACATACAATTAATAGATAGAACAAACGACAAACACCAGAACAAAACCTATATAGATAGAATTATAGAATGAATGATGGATAGGAGTTCATAGCAAAGAAGAGAACAAAATGAACGAAATAAAGTACAAAGCGAAGGAAAGAACAAAGTACAAAGCGAAGGAAAGAACAAGTGAACGAAAGAACAAAGCGAAGGAAAGAACAAGCGAAGGAAAGAACGCGAAGGAAAGAACAAAGCGAAGGAAAGAACAAGCGAACGAAAGAACAAAGCGAAGGAAAGAACAAGCGAAGGAAAGAACAAGCGAAGGAAAGAACAAAGGAAGGAAAGAACAAAGCGAAGGAAAGAACAAAGCGAAGGAAAGAACAAAGCGAAGGAAAGAACAAAGCGAAGGAAAGAACAAGCGAAGGAAAGAACAAAGCGAAGGAAAGAACAAGCGAAGGAAAGAACAAAGCGAAAAAAGAACAAGCGAAGGAAGGAAAGAACAAGCGAAGGAAAGAACAAGCGAAGGAAAGAACAAGTGAAGGAAAGAACAAGCGAAGGAAAGAACAAGCGAAGGAAAGAACAAAGCGAAGGAAAGAACAAAGCGAAGGAAAGAACAAAGCGAAGGAAAGAACAAGCGAAGGAAAGAACAAGCGAAGGAAAGAACAAGCGAAGGAAAGAACAAAGCGAAGGAAAGAACAAGCGAAGGAAAGAACAAAGCGAAGGAAAGAACAAGCGAAGGAAAGAACAAGCGAAGGAAAGAACAAAGCGAAGGAAAGAACAAGCGAAGGAAAGAACAAGCGAAGGAAAGAACAAAGCGAAGGAAAGAACAAGCGAAGGAAAGAACAAGCGAAGGAAAGAACAAAGCGAAAAAGAACAAGCGAAGGAAAGAACAAAGCGAAGGAAAGAACAAGCGAAGGAAAGAACAAGCGAAGGAAAGAACAAGCGAAGGAAAACAAGCAAAAGAACAAGCGAAGGAAAGAACAAGCGAAGGAAGGAAAGAACAAGCGAAGGAAAGAACAAGCGAAGGAAAGAACAAGCGAAGGGAAAAAGGAAAGAACAAGCGAAGGAAAGAACAAAGCGAAGGAAAGAACAAGCGAAGGAAAGAACAAGCGAAGGAAAGAACAAAGCGAAGGAAAGAACAAGCGAAGGAAAGAACAAGCGAGGAAGAAAGAACAAAGCGAAGGAAAGAACAAGCGAAGGAAAGAACAAAGCGAAGGAAAGAACAAGCGAAGGAAAGAACAAGCGAAGGAAAGAACAAAGCGAAGGAAAGAACAAGCGAAGGAAAGAACAAGCGAAGGAAAGAACAAAGCGAAGGAAAGAACAAGTGAACGAAAGAACAAAGTGAAGGAAAGAACAAAGCGAAGGAAAGAACAAAGCGAAGGAAAGAACAAAGCGAAGGAAAGAACAAAGCGAAGGAAAGAACAAGCGAAGGAAAGAACAAGCGAAGGAAAGAACAAGCGAAGGAAAGAACAAGCGAAGGAAAGAACAAGCGAAGGAAAGAACAAGAAGGAAAGAACAAGCGAAGGAAAGAACAAGCGAAGGAAAGAACAAGCGAAGGAAAGAACAAGCGAAGGAAAGAACAAGCGAAGGAAAGAACAAAGCGAAGGAAAGAACAAGCGAAGGAAAGAACAAAGCGAAGGAAAGAACAAAGCGAAGGAAAGAACAAAGCGAACGAAAGAACAAGCGAAGGAAAGAACAAAGCGAAGGAAAGAACAAGCGAAGGAAAGAACAAGCGAAGGAAAGAACAAAGCGAACGAAAGAACAAGCGAAGCGAAGGAAAGAACAAGCGAACGAAAGAACAAGCGAACGAAAGAACAAGCGAAGGAAAAGAACAAGCGAAGGAAAGAACAAAGCGAACAAAAGAACAAGCGAACGAAGAAACAAAGCAAACGAAAGAACAAGCGAAGGAAGAACAAGCGAACGAAAGAAACAGCAAAACGAAGAACAAAGCGAAGGAAAGAACAAAGCGAACGAAAGAAACAAGCGAAGGAAAGAACAAAGCGAACGAAAGAACAAAGCGAACGAAAGAACAAGCGAAGGAAAGAACAAGCGAAGGAAAGAACAAAGCGAACGAAAGAACAAAGCGAAGGAAAGAACAAGCAAACGAAAGAACAAAGCGAACGAAAGAACAAAGCGAACGAAAGAACAAGCAAACGAAAGAACAAAGCGAACGAAAGAACAAGCGAACAAAAGAACAAAGCGAACGAAAGAACAAGCAAACGAAAGAACAAAGCGAACGAAAGAACAAGCGAACAAAAGAACAAGCGAACGAAGCTAGATAAATGATAGATAGCTAGTAGCGCTGCCTAACCGCGTGAATAATCAAATCCAAAATAAAAGTTTGTTTACATAATGTGTTGCACTGTGTATATTTATGTATATATAAAATACAGTATATATTTAGAAAATATAGTAACATGTATATATTTATAGTCATATAATTTATATTATATATGTGAGCCTGGACCAGTCATAAGGGTATTTTTTTAAATATAATTTACATTGATGTATGGTATGTTAGGATAGGACAATATTTGCTGAGATACAACGATTGAAAAATCTGGAGTCTGAGGGTGCAAAAAGAATCTAAATATTGGGGAAAAATTACTTTTTTATATATTTATGGTAGGAAATTGTCTAAATATCTTCACGGAACATGATCTCAAAGAAAAATTGATAATTTTGACCCATACAATGTATTGTTGGCTATTGCTACAAATATACCTGAGCGACTGGTTTTGTGCTCCAGGGTCACATATAAATACTTTTAATATATAAACATAACATTTTTCTTAAATATATACACATGCATGTGTGTGTATTTATATACACATAATACATACACACAGTAGATACACATTATGTAAACAAAAACTTTTATTTTGGATGTGATTAATTGTTTGACAGCATTAACCGATTTTTAGAAGGATAAAAATAACAAACAAAACTGAATTGATAGATAAAACAAACAAACGAGCTGCAGAAAGAATGATAGACAGTTTGAGAGAATGAATGATACCGTAAATGAAGAAGGTATAGAGCAAAAGAAGGAACGAGAGAGAGTTTTACCCTGGCAGATGACAAAGATCTCGGCGGACTCGTTTCTGGAGGCCTGTGGTTTGGTGGCCTGCACCTTCCTGAAGAACTGCTGGAAGATCCACATGAGCGGCTGGTAGTCTTTGGAGCGGAAGACTTTGGTGATGAGGTGCCGCCTTTGGTCAGGAACTCGCAGGCTAGCTTGAGCGCCATCAGCGTCAGGTTCGCCTGCGTGAAAGCGTCGTGCTGCCAGTTCGCTCCGACGTTCGGCGCGCCGTCGTTCAGCACAACATCCACCTTCCACGTCTGCAGCTCCTTCTTCAGAGCCTGAGCGCATTAACAATAATATTAAGGGTGAATCACAATTCTCTGTCTTACCCCTTCCCCTTAGTTTAGCGCGTTCATGTGAGAGTAAGGGCTAATTCTGGTTTTGACCGAGGGGTAGGGGTAAGGGGTAGATACCCCTTAAAACCAAGCATTTTCGCGAGCTTACTTGAACTCAAGAGTTACCCAGAACACACTGCGGCCAGATCCTCACGAGAGTATGTTCAGCTAAAATAATTTATTTAAAATTACGACAGTCTTCTTTTGTGCTCTACACCGTCCTGTACATATATATTTGCAACCACGTTCTTAATTGAAACGTTTAAAAAAAATCGCTATTTTTCCACGCTAACGTTACATTGCTGGTTTGCACAACAGTCCCGCGTTTCTCTGACTAGAGAAAACATCACTAAAACCCTCGACAAACACACACTTACAGACGTTTGTGATCAACACTTGTCTCCTCTGGTGACGTCGCAGCAGCTAGCGACGATGTACGATGACGTAACAGTAACCAAGTGTTGTCTCGTTTCATAGGGGTATGTTTTCACCCCTAGCGCTCACCACTCGGTTTCGAGGGACAAGGGGTAAGACAGAGAAATGGGATTCACCCTAAATCTACATTTTTTCAGAACCCTTGTCCAATTTTAGTCGACTTGAAAATAACTACAACATGATTAGGGATGTAACGATTCACTCAACTCACGATTTAACAAAATTAGATTTAAGACAAATTATAACTTAATGAGTCCTTTTATTATTGCTTGGACAAAATGCTGCACATATCTTTTGTGAAACTGAAATATAACACTATCACTTGCACATCATTGCTCTTTTATTGGTATTGATTGCGTCTATTGTCCTCATTTGTAAGTCGCTTCGGATAATTTGGTTTGTTTTAAAATTTCAATAGAGTTTTGTTATTTAAATGTACATTATATTTAGCAGGCGCTTTTATCCAAAGTGACTTATTCAGGCTATACATTTTTTCCAGTATGTGTGTGTTCCCTGGGAATCGAACCCACAACCTTTTTCCAATTTAACTAATGAAATAGATGAAGCGCACCTGTCTGCACTTCTCCGTGGTGATGTCCTCCTGCAGCATGACCACGTTTGGGGATGGTCTGATCGGCACCAGATCCACACCTGACAGCAAAACAAGAGCGTCACACCTGGAGTCTGTCTCAAACACACACACACACACACGCTTCACGTCAAACCCACTCACCGATGATCAGGCTGGACACCGGCATGAACTTCGACGCCACCTGCAACCTAAAGAAGAGAGAGATCATGAACCCAGCACGACTGGATGAACACCGACCGTCGTCACACAGACGTATATCACTATTGAACGTGTACTCAAAGAAACGATTAAAACTGCATTCTGCAATGATGTCAAACCGTTCCCACAAACCTCTGTTGTGTTGTGCAGCACCGTTTGCAAAAGAAAAACAAATATATTACAGTACTAAAGCATGTGATAGTAAACAATAAATGCTGAAATTATAACAGAAAACACAATCTCTGAAAAAAATTATTTAAAAAAGTTGTTCGTTTATGATTCAACAAGCTTTTAGTTTTTATGAAGTTTAAATAAAACATTAAAATGCAATGCAGACGAAAAAGAAAACATAATTTGGGAAACTTAAACAAACTGCACAGGCTCTAATATTTTATTTTTGTTAAATTTTTTATATTTGCAATATTTAAATTGCATAGATTTCATTATTTAGATTAATTAGACATGCTTTTTTGATTACCAAAAATTACATGTAACCATCAAAACAGAATCCAGAAAAATTATTAAATTAAGCTGAATATGGGAGGAAATAAAAAACGATTGACAAACAAAAAACAATGAGAAAGAATAATTCACCCAATAAATAAAAACAATAATATATAATATGGATCAAACAGAACTCCAGAACAATGGATTTGTATAGACGTAAACAGACTAAAGGGACATAAAACGGATTTAAATAAAAAACATACAGAATTTGGGAAAATGAAAAAGAATATACGGAAAAAAAAACTATTAAATTCACAAAAAAAATTGGAAAGAATACAATGTCAGAAAAATTTGATTGAAAAAAAAAACTAGTTAAAAAGAAACAAAAATAAAATGGATTTCACATTAAAATGTTGTGAATACATGTTCCTGTGGCTCAGTGGTTAGAGCTGTGTTAGCAGCGCAAAGGTTGTTGGTTCGATTCCCAGGAACTGACAAAAAATGATAACCCTAATGTAAGTCACTTTGGATAAAAGCGTCTGCTAAATGCATAATGTAAATGAGAATAAACATCACAGAAAAAAAGGAATTTGGAAAAGAATGTATGGAAACACGACGGCTTGACAGGACCCTTGTGAACTAGTTAGTTAACTAATAGTTAACCCACCATCCTCCCGGAGCCGCGCACAGATCCACCACAGCTCGAGCTTTCTGAAGAAACTGGAACTTCCGGTTCAGCTGAATGAGTTTAAACGACGACCTGGAGCGATAACCTAAAAACAACACGATAAACTCATTACAAACACGGTACAGTCACACGACACGAGGAATGATATCAGAACGATTACTGTGAGGAGTATCACGATACTAATCACGCCCGTTATTACCATAGTAAACGTCCAAAACACACGGTAATAACGAGGCCACGCGCATGTGTCTTAACGTTCATGTTTACGCGACTCACCGGTTTCTTTGCGAGATGGTAGAATTTGTCCTTTCTGGTTTTCCCGACTTTCAGTTTTTACCCATGATTAGTGTGTTAAACGAGCGGTTTCTTCGCCTTTTCCCGGACACTTCTGTCGCGTCGCTCGTCTCGAGAGTAGACACACGTGCGTCCTCGGCGGCGCAGAGAGATGACGTCAGCGTCCTCAGATTTCACGACTTTCCGCAAGAAGTCCGGAATCTTTGTTTTGGGGATTGTTTCTGTCTTAGACAGGACGTCTTGGTTTGTTTTAATAGCTAACTCTCACGAGAATTTAAAAGACGAGTATTTTCTAATCAATCTATTTATTTTCCGAGCTAAACGAGTCTTTCCTGGCTTAGGTTGTATGTTAAACCTCTATTTATTATTCTTTTGTAAAGACTTGGAATGCTATTTGGATACTATAAGCTTTACAACCCTATGCGTTGTGCACAAATCATATTTATGTTATATGTATTATGTATATATATATATATATATATATAAAATGTGCTATTGACTGGGCCTATGTGTTGGGAGGGTGAGATTTAGGGGAAAATATCTTTTATTTGTTGTTTTCTCTTCTTTTTTTCTGAAATCTAATTTATATATTGCCCCTGGCTTAATATTTAATGCTTAATATGGTTCTTTGTATGTTGTTTATATATATATATATATATATATTGGTTGTTGTAATCTGTTTTGAGCTGTGTATTGATCTTTAGGTATGTTCAATAAAAAATAAAATCACATTTGAAGTTGTCTCTTATGTTTGATAATTATAATTTATCATGAAATATAATTGACACGTGGAACATATGATTATATATGATTTAGATTTAAATGAGTCTATATTTTTAAGTTGTTATCTATAAAATCAAATGTAATTTAAATTATAATAAAATTAAATCTAACATGGATTTTCTGAAAACAGAAGGCTAGTCTTTTATTGAATTGTATTAAAGCACCATTTAAAGATTTATTTGCGTTAGAAGTTATGGTTTAATTCAGTTTTCCACATCAATGTATACTGACTGATAAGTGCAGCGCTTCCTTTTTGTTTGTTTTTATTATAGTGTAGTAATGTTTTCTATTTTTCTTGTATTTTATTGATTGCATAAATGTGCACAATAATAAATCACTGAACCATTAATTCTCCTAATGCTCTTTTTTATATTAATGCCAAAATCCTTTATAAGAAGTACATAACTACAATATCAAGAACACTAGAGGACAAATTATCTCAAAATTAATCCAAATAAAACATAACATGAGTTGGGGGGGGGGGGGGGGGA